>APFE030446662.1:157261-187905 GCA_000404065.3 Pinus taeda
TTCAATTTCTTCCAGATGCAATGCAAGAAATTGGGTTGAAGAAAGGGGACTTTAGTGAATCACGTGTGGCAAAAAAGGCAAAGGAACCCCAACCACCATTACATGGAATGTTTGGAAAGACATACATTGGGAGTTTTGCAGACATCAAAAACCCATTAGAAGAGGAAAATGAGCAAAATGAAACAGAAAATATTGTGGAAGAAGACAATGATGAAACTCTAGAGGACGAAGAGTTTGGATTATGTGACATTGTTGATTAAATTTAAGTTATGCTTGTAAATCAAGCTTTGCAATGTTTATACTTTGACATTTTATGAGAAGAATAAACACTCAATTAGGGTTGTTATACGTTCAATATTGGTAATATGTGATTTTTGCGGATTTTTAAGTTAATCATTATTATTTGAAAAAAAAGTGATTTTTATTATTTTTTTGACATGAAATTCATAGAAAAAGCTATTATTTAACCATTTTTAGTTAAAATTATCGTATAAAAATTGTGATTTTGACATGTCAATTCTAGCAAAAAATTATCAAAACGTGTAGTTTTTTAGTTATATTTATGTTAAAAATGGTTATTTTTATGTCCATTGTTAAAAAATATTGTTTTTTAGAAACAATTATTTCATGTGGATTGAAAAAGTAATTAAGGATGTATAAATATGTAGAATATCGAAAAGTCTAAATATCGACCTTCTAATTTAAAAATGAAAAACAATAAAAACCTCACCAAAAAAAAAAAAATTAAAATAAAAAACAAGAAAATGTGAAGAAAACGACCACTTCAAAAATTATCAAATTCACTAAATAATTATTTACATTTTATACATTAAAAAATTTAAAGCCAAAAAACAAGGCTTTTAAAAAAGGAGTGTGATGCAGAATGCTCACTTTTTAAAATCAGCATGAAAATCACTACCATTCTAAAACGTGATGTACATAAAAAAAATTAAAGTGCCAAAAACTATGCTCTAAAAAAAACATGTGTGTTCTGCATCACGCCTTTTCAAAATCAGGTCACTTTTTTGCTATCTCTACGAAACGGGTAATCGTATCAGTTCCTGTTTCAAAGTTTACATTGTTCCATGATGAAGATGGATGTTCTGACGAATAGGCTAGCTTGTTGCTTGCATACACACTTCACGAATCTCCACATCAATGGTTGTGCAGCCTATCGAATGATAGTGTGCACTCACTTGAGCACTTCTGTGATCTCACTAAAGGCACTTTCTTTCATTTTGATCCAGACCATCTTTACCAAAAACTATTACAACAACGGAAGGCTCTGCATGAATCCCCTATGGATTTTTGGCAGTGCTTCCGTGATTTGTAGTTTCAAGCTCTGAAAAGCCAGATGGAATTTTTCTATCTTTGGGACCGATTCGAGTATTGCATTATGAAATATGCTCATCTCAAGAAGAACTTTGAAATCAAGCCTTGCTCAGTATTCTTCAGTGATGGAGCTGCGCAATCACAGACGAAGGCGGTCATTGTGGCAAGTGACTGCGCGTTGTCCCCTCATCGAACAACTTTGCCACTGCAGAGGGATGCTTGAGATCATGCTCACAAATCTGTTCAAGTCTCACATCCTCCCAACATCACTTCGCTTAATTTTTGCGTATATTTGGTTGTGAGTCCATCGAGTTGTCGCATGCATTTTGTTACACAACCTTCATCTTTGTACTCTGCTAATCCTCCGGAAGATACTATCTTGTGTTCTTCCTTTCTGGACTCTACACTTGTTTTGAATGAGGATCAAACCATCGATGGAGTTGGTGTTTCACAACCAGCATATGCTGTCATTCATGAAGAGTATGACTGGGAGCTTGAGCATCAACACTTGGCAAAGGATGACTCCCTTTTATCCAAGACTCCTCTGTTCTTCCTTGACATCTTTGGTGAACCTGACGTCCATGATTTCGCATGTGTATCTTCATCCATGGATGCACCCATTGTTGATCACTCGTAGGACACACCGGATGTCAGTCCATCATCCGACAATGGAGAGGATAAGTTATTCATTGAAAATAAACTTGATTTTTCATCTTCCTTTTCCGAAAACATAGAGGATGAATTTGTTCTCTTTTCACCTACCCCTCAGTTTAATTCATCAGATCATGAGGATGTTGATGAAAACACTGATTTTTCTAATCTTGGCTATCATGATCCATTTACTCCCATATTCGATCACGATCATGATTCTATTGTAGTCAATTTTTCAAAGCCACTGGTTTATGATGATCTATCAGATGATGAAGTTGAAACACCAAAGATTGTTGAGGCACTTTAGCCTGAGCTGATGGTTATGTTAGGCTCTTACTCTCTTGGGGTTGGTTTCACTTCCAATTAGGAAATTGTTCAATCACCCAAGGCTCCTCATTACTCATTTGTATGCATTGAAGATCTATCTCACATACAGATCATGCTTCCTCCGCTCGAACTGCAAATCCCATCTCTCATGCATTGGAGGAATATTGCATTGCAAGCATGCATGCATGATGCAAGATGTCTTTTTTCTTTCGTTTTCTTGCATGTCATATTCAAGAATGTGTGTATGCTTCACAATTGCACACAGTGTCGCACAACACCAGGATAAGTCCACGGACCTCATGTCATGGACTTGCACTCACTTACGTCCCGTGGACACTTTTAAACATGAAGTGTGGTTGCCTTCATTGTTATATCTTTCTTGCTTACTGGTCTGCACAACTAGGTTGCTTGCGGACCAAGTCTTCACCAACATGGGTTAACCAATGCGCTGGTGGCTACATTGGAAATATCACTTCATGTGATCAGGCCCATGCACCGTTAGCTTAGGAGTAGGAGTAGTGTTTTCTTTCAGTTGGCTTTATTGCATGCTTTTCTGCTTACTTGTTTCATTTGTTTGTTTGTCTGCTAGCTTGTTTTCTTGCTCACTTTGCTTTTGCTTCCACTTTGCTTTGTTGTTTTTTTGCTTGTTTTTTCATAGGTTAGTTTCACATGAAACCATGTGTGGCTCTTGAGACAAGCACGGTAAAGTAAAAGAGGCATTGTACTTCTACCACTACTTGGTTATCTGTCATCCTGCCCCTATATGATGAACTTGTTATCTTTAGTCCATGATACAGAAGGAAAATACGTACTGTTTGGAGTGAACCTTGGTGAAAACACAATGCATGCACACTAACTAGTGTCACCTACTCTACTTGGTTTCTTTTGGGTTAAACCTTGCCAGCTCAGTCAAGTAGAGTAAGGTGAGGGGGGAAAACCTTAACAAGCATGTTAGAGGTTTATAACAAAATACTTCTATGAAGGAACAATGTAATCTTCTCTCAATAATTTGGGATCCCTCTTCTGCCTCTGAAATGAATAAGTGCTATGCACAGTTATGAAAAAAATGAAAAGTGAAAAATTAAAAAATGAAAAATGAATAAGGAAAAAGAAGAGAAAGGCTTCCTACGCAGAGAGGTGATGGAAGCAACTCTGTCAGGTTACTAACCAGGCTCGCTGGTAGCAGAGCGATGCTTGTGTTCTTAGATGACTTCGCCAGGGTACTGTCTAGGCCTGCAGGCAGTGGAGCAATACCAGAGATGAAACTAAGACTCCGATGACTATATTTCTTGTGCACCAATATACCCCTCAACCCCAATCTAAACAACTGTGTTGAATTGGCTTGGAATGTGTATCAATTGAACAAGAGCTTGATAGATGCTACAGGCTAGTGTGAAACCAAGACAAACTAAGAACTGAACAATACTTCCGGAGGTGTTAGACTTGTTTTTCATGAACAAGGTCTATTTAGAGAGCTGGAGTTCTACTAATGTGTCACCAAGTGTTGTAGTGGCTATAATAACTCTCCAAAATTTTTCCTTAGCTTCATTTTGGAGCCTCCCTACCAACCTTTCCCAACAACATGTCTTGCTTCGTCAAGTACACAAGCTTCAGTGATTTTCTTGTAGAAAGGCAACTTGTCTATAAGAGCTTGATGCAATCCCCTCACAGGTTGCTTCTTCGGACTTGGTCCAGTTGCAGGCTGAGCAACTCCCTTAAGAAATTGCGTAATTCTGGAGGGCAACCATCCTTCGCTCCAGAAATTGTGCAATTCAGTCTGGCAGCCTGTTGGGCTCCAGAATTGCGCAATTATGCCAGTCAAGCCTTGTCCAAAAAATTGCGCAATTCTACCCAACAGGGCTGCTCAACCCAGGAATTGTGTACTCATGGGCAACAGTCAGCTGCTCTGCGCAGAAATTACACAAATCTCTTGTGCAGTCAGCCTAGATGCCTTCCAGAAATGTGCATTTTCTCCCAGAAGTTGAGCAGGCTCTTGCATGTGCAATTCGTTTGACCAGTTCCACGTGGGACCAAGGAAACTTGACTTGTCTGCATGGGCTTCTTTTTCCCGGAATAGAATAAGAAACATGCAAAAAGCATCCCTATATTTTAGGGAGCTATTTTTAGCAGCTAGAGGTTACATGCAAAGATCGTTTTAGAATCCTTCCTCCAAGTGTCGCCTTTTCCTAGATTTGTGGCATGTGTATCATGGGCTCCAAAATTATCTATTTGACACTTCAGAGCTCATTTATTCACATCAATCTTGGAGCTTTGACATCCCACAACACATCTAGGACTCTTTGACACATCCAGCTCAACTATTCACACGTAAATAGTCTCAACTTGTCTTTTGTAGCATTTCTGTCACTTTTTGTGTTTCTGCTTTTTTGAGTGTTGTTTTCTTGATTTATTTTAATGCTTGTTGTCCTTTACATGCATACTAGCTTGTATTAGCACCGTTTTAATTTTTTTGCTATCTCACTATTGTTGCATGCATGAAACTGTTTTGCACGAACGGTCGTCGATTCAGTGACTCGCTTCACCCACATGCATGTTGTTCCATTTTCTGAATCTTTCATTCATTGTTTGCATGCACAATCATTTTATTCTACTTATACTCAATATCTCCATGCATTCACTTTCACATTTGCTTTCAATTTCTCATCGATGGGTCTGGGTAGCCTTGGCCTAGACTCTGCCTCACCAAGATAGCATTGTGCAATCCTCCAGTAAATGTGCATTTCTGCCCAGCACCTATTCCCCAAGCCTGATTTGCGCAATTCTCATGGACAATGGCTGCTGGCCCATAAAATTACGCAATGTAGGCACTGAAACTTTAGCCATTTCTAGCTAAAATTGTGCATTGCACAATTCAAGCAGTCAAAATTCAGCGTTGATTGTGTATTTCACAATTCTAGTAGCTAGTCATGCCTCCTAGATATCCCAGACTACCTTTTGCATAGTTTTGGCAGCCAATTACTCAACCTCCCAAAAGAAATTGCGCAATCCCTATTATTCTTTCCCCAGGTATGTGTCATGTCCTTCTTGAATTTGCTTTGGTTTTCGCTGACAGATTTCTTGCCGTGCATGTCACCTTGTCTACAGATCTAGTAGGTGTTCATCCGCCTCTTAACAATTTAGGATCAATTGCCTCCAAGAGAGCAGGATCAAAGGACACTGATGGAAGTGCAACTGAAGCAATGTTTGAGCGAGTGCCCGCAAGTCTACAAATCTATGAAGATATCAAGCTGATTCTAGACAAGGATTTAAAGCTGAAATGGAAAGAGGTCAATGATGCATTTACAGACACATTTGGGGAAGACCTCGAAGACTGCTAGGTATACATGAACATCCACAAGTCTGACTTGTACTGGATTGCAAGCATATACCCTGTGTTAGCGGGACGAAGATTGTAACCTTCAGGGCACAAGATTATGAAGAGATGTGTCAGATGTCGAAGCCCATGAATATCATGGAGACTCCCTTCAGCTTACCCAACACCAATGCCAACTCCAAAGACATTTTGAAGAAATGGGTAAAGGAGTCAGCTAGATTCAGGATGACACCCAACCAGATATGTAAGACAAAGATACTGCAGAAGGCATATCAATACTTGGTCATATTTGCATGTCAACTGTATGGCCAACAAAGCATGGAAACCTTCCCACATAGTTGGGTGATTGTGCTAGACCAACTGGCTAGAGAGGGAAAACCATGCAATTGGTCTGACATGTTGGCTCATCAACTGATGGAATAGGTAACGAGGGCTCGAAAGCTACCCAAAGGTATGCAAGAAGAAGTCTACATGTCCATCTACATCTTGGATGCAGTTTGTGCCTGACAGGAGTTCTTGGGCTTGAATTGACCATGGTCATTGGAAGAGACTGTTGTGAATACTTATTGTAAGATGTTGTCTGAATACAACTTCAAAGGAGTTATCACATGGCTGTCCAATCATTTTGTCACCCTGGTTTACAAGATGATATTCGAACAGGATCCACCTTGTATGTCGATGGCAGCAATGGAGGCACTGGTAGACGTAGCTGATTGGTATGCCTCACCATCCGACACCTTCATACGAATGTACCATGTGAAGAAGCCTCCACATGTTCTACTGAAGTTTTCCTTGTACATGCTCGTCATGTAGGAAGTAGCATATCACCTATCGAAATGATTGACAGCTAGGTTGCACTTGAAGAAGAAGGAAACTTGGTCCACTCTTCCACTGCGCATTAGGTTATATGAGATCCAAAGTTTCAAGCATGCGGATGTCGAAGTAGAGTAGATAAATAAGTATCCATTCAACCTTCAAAGTTACAATCGATATGACCTACATTGTCTTGTGAAAGATCATTGCACGAGAGTATAGTTCAACTGGATCCACGGGGCATTTCATTAGGTGGAGGAGGACCCATGGAGATATTGCTACAACTTCTCTATACCCAATGAACAGGTCGACTTCGTTGTCGAATGGTTAGCGAAGCAACGTGAAGTAGCATCCCGAATAGCACCAGAACTAGCAGTAGTAATAGAGGTGAACATAATAGTCCACGACAAGGGCAAGAGGAAGATTGTCGATCGCACGGAGGAAGAGAAAAGGTGCAAGTTTCGAGCAGATCCACTTGTAGAAAAAGAAATTATGGCTATAGAGGCAAAGAGGCAACAACACAATAAGAGAATCGCACAAAGGCATAGGGAGAAATGGATAATGGAGGAAACAAAGAAGGAGTTGCATGAGTTGAAGGAGCAATTCCAAAAGGAACAGGATCTCCGCAAACAGGGGAGGGAAGCACAATAACAACATGTACAGTAGGGGGCACAACATGTGCATATGGATGAAACAACGCCCATACAGCTAGTGGACTTATAAAAATAGCTAGCATTAGGCGAACAGGGTGAACCATCGCAGGAGAAGGACTTTGCTCAGGAGATAGAGCGAGCGATTGAACGAATGGATACAGTCATGGAACAACAAGAGTTAGAGTAGGACATCAACCTCATGCCTCACCACCAAGAGGTCGACCCACCAGCTTCACCGCATCTAGAAGATGAGCAAGTCCCAAGTGACTAAGGAGACACTGAGATCCTTGGAGATCAGTTGGAAGGAGAGATGCACAACTTCTTATTCGACGAGTCTCAACATAGAGTTGTGCAATCTTGCATAGTGTCAAATCTAGAAGATCAGACATCTTCTACGCAGTATGAGGAATGACTGATCGTGTCTGATGTGAAAAAAAATCCAACACCCTTGGCTAATGCCACTAGATCATATGCTGAAGCCACTAGATCAAGTGTTTACTTTCTGATAGCTAGAATGAGCGAATGGCTAACAAACTACATACGACCAAGAAAGGAGGGGAGTTGGTGACAACGTCGGCCCAAGCTGAATTGAAGAAGGAAATATTAGATGAAGTATTGTCCCTTGACACAGTTATGCAAGTGTTGTATTCCAAGTTTGGTACCTTGCATAAGGCAGTCATCCATCTCAATGGATGGCAACAACAATGGACTAGAAGAGAACGTATATTTTCGAACATGCATGTTGCTGTTGATTACAGCAAACATGGACGATGAGATACAAGGGAGACCCACTTCACTTGCCTAAGATGATAAAGCCCAGAGCGGTCAAGATAAAGGCACGCATCCACAGTCAGATCTAGAACTATGAAGAGCTCCTACAACTCATCACTAGTCTATAGGCTTCCCATGCATGTGTATCCAAGAGTATGGATGTTGTGGTGCACGCACATGCGATCCCATATATTGGGACTCTCACCAAGGTGAAGACAAAGGCACAGGTCTGACTAGAGCTTGACTCATACTTTGATGAGTTGATGCGCATTGCCACCAGCCTAGACTTTCCCATCAATGCTGACATCATGCACAAGTATGTTGTTGGTCCAGTCACATTGAAGACAATGATGCACATGCTTTTAAACGATTTGGAAATAGAAGCCCGAGCAGTGTACCTGAATGCTATGAATGCAAGAGTTAGGTTCTAAAAAGATGTCACCTTGGAGCACAAGGACACCATCGTGGACTAATGATCTTTTCATTAGTTCGCTACTATTAATCATAATGAATATGTCGAAGAGTTGGTCTTCCAACAGTTGTCCGCTTCATAGTGATGTTTAACATGGCTTGCTCAAGCCATTTTTTGTCTCACATGGGTGCATGTGAATTGTAGTGTAACATCTTGTCAAGTGTAAGTTCAAGTGCCGAAAGTTGGATGTAACAATCATAGAGTAGATGAAGAGTCATGAGGGTAGATGAACTGTCACAAAGGGGAATGTCAAGGGTCACCCAACCCTTTGCTATAAATAATCCCTCATAACTCATTGTAAGGGCTTTTGGTTAGCTAAGCTTCCAATAGGACTATCTTAGAGAGAGCTTGGACAATATTGTAATAAGCCTTGGATTCTCCACTGCATAGAGCTATTACATCTCTTTGGAGGAGCAAGCGGTTGTGGCTGTAACGTTCCACTATCGGAACTAGTGGTTGGACATGGATGTATTGTATGAATGGAACTTACACTTCTTAATATAACAAGAGCCACCACATTTCATGCAAATGTTTGATTGTATTTCGACTATTTGTTTACTCTAAATGATATATGTATTTGTTTACTCACGCATGCATGTATATCTATTTCTGTGTATGTATGTATGAATCTTTTTGAAATGTGTTGTTGGTTTCACCATCACTTTGGATTGCTAGCTAACTTGCCTTCCATGTTGTGATGCATCTTTACTCGTGTGTTCCCTTCTTAACTCTGTGCTATCACAGGTTTCCAAGGGCTGCACTCATCTCAACCCCCATGTATTAGAACCTCTCATGCACCTTCCGTTGCTCACTACATATGTCACACCCTTGCTACCAATAGAGTTATCTTACTTTCCTCTATGAAAAATCACAGTCAAGGCATTACCGTATGACCCACTGCTGGGAATAATACACCAAATGGTCTGAGGTATAATTGGGACTTCTTACAAGGGAGATCCCGTGACATGTTGGCGGGTCTAGCACTGTCAACATTCTTGACACTAGAAGGAGGGCCAGATGACAAGCTGTGTCTGCTCATGTTGTTTTGAACCTTTTGTATATCTATCATGGAGTCTTGCACTCTTCTCCCTTTGTGATGTTTTTTGAATTCTGAATCTGTTACCATCACGAGGGAGTTTTTCGATCACTTTTACACTTACACGTATGATGGTCAAGGCAAAGTGGCCTGGCCTAAGTTCTTACATGACTTTCTTTCCATGCTCCATGAGGAAGATGGATGTTCTGGTGAACAAGCCAGTTTGTTGTTTGCATACACACTTTGCAAATCTCCACATCGATGGTTGTGCAACCTATCGACTAACAACATGCACTCACTTAAGCACTTATGTCATCTCATTGAAGACACTCTCTATCATTTTTATCTAGACCATCTTGACCAAAAACTGTTACAACAATGGTAGGATCCACATGAATCGCTTATGGATTTCTGGCAGCGCTTCCGTGATTTGCAGTTTCAAGATCTGAAGAGCTAGATGAAATTTTTCTATCTTTGGGACCAATTTGAGTATTGCGTTAAGAAATTTACTCATCCCAAGAAGAACTTTGAAATCAAGCCTCACTCAGTGTTCTTCAGTGATGGAGTTGCACAATCATAGACGAAGGCGGTCACTATGACAAGTGACTATCCACTGTCCCCTCATCAAATAGCTCTGCCATTGTAGAGTGATGTAGGAGATCATGCTCACACATATGTTCAGCTATCACATCCTCCCAAGATCACTTCGCTTAATTTTTGTGCAAATTTGGTTGTGATTCCATCGAGTTATCGCATGCATTTTGTTCCACAACCTCCTTCTTCGTACTCGGCTAATCCTCTAGATGATACTGTCTTGTTTTCTTCCATTCCGAACTCTACATTTGTTGTGAACAAGGATCAAACCATCAATAGAGTTGGTATTTCACAACCAACACGCGCTATCATTCATGACGAGTATGACTAGGATCCTGAGCATCAACACTCGACGAAGGATGACTCCCTTCTATCTAAGCCTCCTCCATTCTTCCTTGACATATTTAGTGAACTTGTTGTCCATTATTTCACATGTGTATCTTCATCCACGGATGCACCCATTGTTTGTCACTCGTAGGACACACCGGATGTTAGTCCATCTTCTCAAAACGGAGATGATAAGTTATTAATTGAAAATCCACTTGATTTTTCATCTTCCTTTTCCGGAAACACAGAGGATGAATTTGTTCTCTTTTCATCTACCCCTCTATTTGGTTCATCAAATCATGAAGGTGCCGATGAAAACACTGGTTTTTCTGATCATGGCTGTCATGATCCATTTACTCCCATATTTGATCACGATCACGATTCTATTGCAGTTGATTCTTTGAAGCCACCGGTTTATGATGATCTATCCGATGATGAAGTCGAAACACCCAAGACTATTGAGGCACTTTAGCCTGAGCTGATGGTTATGTCAGGTCCTTGCTCTCTTGGGGTTGGTTTCACTTCTGATCAAGAAATTTTGAATCACCTAAGGAACCTCATCACTCATATGTGTACATTGAAGATCTATCTAACACACAGATCATTCTTCCTCCACTCGAATTGGACGATCCCATCGCTCATGCATTGGAGGAGTCTTACATTGCTAGCACACATGCACGATGTAAGATGCCTTTGTTTCTTTTGTTTTCTTGCATGTCATAGTCAAGAATGTGCATATGCTTCATAACTGCACGCAGTGTCGCACATCACCATGATAAGTCCATGGACCTCATGTCATGCACTTGCACTTGCTTACGTCCCATGGACACTTTTAAACATGAAGTGTGTTTGTCTTCATTGTTATATCTTTCTTGCTTGCTGGTCCACACAACTAGGTTGCTCGCGAACCAAGCCTTCACCAACATGGGTCAACCAATGCATTGGTGGTTGCATTGGAAATATCACTTCACGTGATTAGGCCCATACACCGTTAGCTTAGGAGTAGGAGTAGTGTTTTCTTTCAGTTGGTTTTCTTGCATGCTTGCCTGCTTACTTGTTTTTGTTTGTTTGTTTATCTGCTTGCTTGTTTGCTTGCTCACTTTGCTTTCGCTTTTGCTTCTGCTACCACTTTGCTTTGTTGTTTGTTTGCTTGTTTTCTTTGTATGTTAGTTTCGCATGAAACCATGTGTGACTCTTGAGACAAGCTTGGTAAAGTACAAGAGGCCTTGTACTTCTATCACTACTTGGTTATCTGTCATCCTACCCCTATATGATGAACTTGTTATCTTTAGTCCATTATATGTCAAAGGAAAATACGTATTGTTCGAAGTGAACCTTGGTGAAAGCACAATGCATGCGCACTAACTAGTGTCACCTACTCTAGTCGATTGTTTTTGGGTTAACCCTTGTCAACTCAGTCAAGTAGAGTAAGGTGAGGGAGAAAACCTTACCAAGCACATTAGAGGTATATAATAAACTACTTCTCTAAAGGAACAACCTCTTCTGATCTCAATAAGTCAAGATCCCTCTTCCACCTATGAAATGAATAAGTTCTATACACAGTTATGAAAAAAATGAATCGTGAAAAATGAAAAATGAATAAGGCGAAAGAAGAGAAATGCTTCTTGCATAGAGAGGTGATGCAAGTAGCTCTGTCAGGGTACTGAACAGGCTCGCTGGTAGTGGACCAATGCTTGTGTTCCTGTGTGACTCTATCGGGGTACTATCCAGGCTTGCTAGTAGTGGAGCAACACTAGAGATGAAACTAAGACTCCGAAAACTATATTTCTTATGCACCAATATACCTCTTAACCCCAATTGAAACAATTGTGTTGACTTGGCTTGGAATGTGTGTCAATTGACTAAGATCTTGGTAGATGCTACATCGTACAATCATGCTAATCTGAAACCAAGATGAACTAAGAACTGAACAATACTTCCGGAGGTGTTAGACTTGTTTTTCACGAACAAGGTCCATTTAGAGAGCTGGAGTTCTACTAGTGTGTCACCAAGTGTTGTAGCGACTACAACCACTCTCCAAAATTTTGCCTTAGCTTTGTTTTGGAGCCTCCCTACCAACCTTTCACAACAACATGTCTTGCTTCATCAAGTACACAAGCTTCAATGATTTTATTGTAGAAAGGAAGCTTGTCTATCAGAGTCTGATGCATTCCCCTCATAGGCTATTTCTTCAGACTTGGTATAGCTACAAGTTGAGCAAGTCCCTCAAGAAATTGTGTAATTCTGGAGGGAAACCAGCCTTCCCTCTAGAAATTGCACAATTCAGTCTGGTAGCCTGTTAGGCTCCAGAATTACACAATTCTACCAGTCAAGCCTCACCCACAAAATTGTGCAAATCCTCCTAGAAGGGATGCTTAGCCCATGAATTATGTAATCCTGGGCAGCAGTCAGTTGGTCAGCCCAAGAATTGTGCAATCCTGGGCAGCAGTCAATTGCGTTGCCCATAAATTGCATAAATCTCTTGGGTATTCAGCCCAGCTCCCTTCCAGAAATGCACATTTTCTCCAAGCAGTTGAGCAGGCTCTTGCATGTGAAGTTGGTTTGACCAGTTCCACTCGGGACCAAGGAAACTTGACTAGCATGCATGGGATTCTTTTTCTCGGAATAGAATAAGAAACATGCAAAAATCATCCCTAGATTTTCGGGAGCTATTTTTAGCAGCTAGAGGTTACATGAAAAGATCGTTTTAGAATCTTTCCTCAAAGTGTTGCTTTTTCCTAGATTTGTGGCATGAGCGTCATGAGATCTAAACTTATTTATTTGACACATCATAGCTCATTTCTTCACATCTATCTTGGATCTCTCACATCCCACAACGCATCCAAGACTCTTCGACACATCCAGCTCAGCTATTCACAGGTAAATGGTCTCAACTTGTCTTTTGCAACATTTATGTTGATTTTTGTGTTTCTGCTTGTGTTAGTGTTGTTTTCTTGATTTCTTTGAACGCTTGTTGTTGCTTGCATGCATACTAGCTTCCTCTAGCACCGTTTCAGTTTTTGTTACTATCTCATTGTTGTTGCATGTATGAAACTGTTTTGCATGAACGGTCGCCGATTCGGCGATTCACTTCGCCCACATGCATGATGTTCCGTTTTCTGAATCTTTCATTCACTGTTTTCATGCACGATCATTTGCTTTTGATTACACTTATTATCGCCATGCATTCACTTTCACATTTTCTTTTAGTTGCCCGGCGGTGAGTCCGGACAACCTTGGCCCAGACTTTGCCTCATTAAGACAACATTGTACAATCCCGAGAGGGAAGGATCTGTCTTCCCCTTAGTAAATGTGCATTTCTTCCCAACACCTATTCCCCAAGCCTGCTTTGTGCAATTTTGAGGGACAATGGATGCTGGCCCAGAAAATTACGTAATGCAGTCATTGAGCCTACAACTATTGCCAGTTGAAATTGTGCATTGCGCAATTCTAACAGTCAACAATCAACCTGGATTGTGCATTATGCAATTCCAGCATCCATTCATGCCTCTGAGACAACCCAAACTACATTTTGCACAGTTCTAGCAGCTAGTCACTCAGCCTCCCAGAAGAAATTGCACAATCCTTGCTAGTCTTTCCCAGGTATGTCTTATGTCCTTCCCAATTTTTTTTTGGTTTTCATTCACAAATTTCTTGCCATGCATGTCGATTTGTCTCTAAATCTAACAGAGGTTCATATGCCACTTGACAGTTTAGGATCAAAGGCCTCCAAGAGAGCAGGATCGAAAGACACTGACGGAAGTGCAACTGGAGCAGCGTTTGAGATAGTGTACGCAAGTCTACCGATCTATGAAGATACCAAGCTTATTCTAGACAAGGAAATCAAGCTAAAATGATAAGAGGTCAATGATGCATTTACAGGAACATTTGGGGAAGACCTTGAAGACCGCCAGGTATACGTGAACATCCACAAGTCTAGCTTGTACCAGATTTCATGTAGATACCCTGTGTACCCATAAGCAGACATGATACACTAGATCGTCTCACACACAGATCCCGAGATGATGACCTTGAGCACTGTCAGCGGGATGAAGACTGCAACCTTCAGGGCACAGGATTATGATGAGATGTATCAGATGTCAGAGACCATGACTATCATGGAGACTCCCTTTAGCTTCCTCAACACCAATTCTAACTCCAGATACATTCTGAAGAACAAAGGAGCCGACTAGATTCAAGATGACACCAAGCCAGATGTAAAATACAAAGATACTGCAGAAGGCGTATCAATACTTGGTCATCTTTGCATGTCGACTATATGGCCAAGAAAGCACAGAAACCTTCCCACAAATTTGGGTGATCACGCTAGACCTATTGGCCGGAGAGGGCAAACCATGAAACTGGTCCGGCATGTTGGCTCATTAGCTGAAGGAATAGGTAACGAGGGCTCGACAACCATCCAAAGGTATGCAAGTAGAAATCTACATGTCTGCCTACATCTTGGATGCATTCTGTGCTTGACAGGAGTTCTTGGGCTTAAAGTGGGCATGGTCACCGATGAAGAGTGCTACGAATACTTATTGTAAGATGTCGTTCGAATGCAGATTTAGAGGAATTGTCACATGGCTATTCGATCATTTTGTCACCCTGGTTTACAAGATGATATTCGAACAGGATCCACCCTGCATGTCGATGGCAGCAATGGAGGCACTAATAGAAATAGTTGATTGGTATGCCTCACCATCCGACACCTTCATATGAATGTGTAGTGCGGAGAAGCCTGCTTATGTTCTACTAAATTTTTCCTTGGACGTGCTCGTCATGCAGGAAGTAGTATATCACATCTCGGTAGGATTGACAACTAGCCTACACCAGAAGAAAAAGGCACCTTGGCCTGCTCTTTTGCTCCGCATTAGGTTATATGAGATCTGAAGTTTCAAGCATGTGGATGCCAAATCAGAGAAGATGAAGAAGTATCCATTCGACCTTCGAAGTTACAATTTGTATGACCCAGATTGTCTTGTGAAAGGTCACTGCACGAGAGTACAGTTCAACTAGATCCATGAGGCATTTAATTGGGTGGAGGATGACCCATGGAGATATTGCTACAACTTCTCTAGACCCAATGAATAAGTCGGCTTTGCTTTGGAATGGTTAGCGAAGTAATGAGAAGCAGCATCCCGGAGAGCACCAGAAGCAGCAGCAGTAGTAGAGGTGAACATACCAATGCATGATAAGGGAAAGAGGAAGATTTTCGATCGCATGGAGGAAGAGAAAAGATGCAAGTTCTAAGTAGATCCAATTGTAGAAAAAACAACTATGGCTATAGAGGCGAAGAGGCAGCAATGTGATAAGCGAATCATGCAAAGGCAGAGGGAGAAATGAAGAATGGAGGAAACAAAGAAGGGGTTGCATGAGTTGAAGGAGCAACTTCGAAAGGAATAGGAGTTGTACAAACAGGAGAGGGAAGTGCAAAAACAATAGGTACAATAGGGAGCGCAACATGTGCAGACAGATGAAACAACGCCCATACAGGTAGTGGAATTATCAGAACAGCTGGTATCAGGCAAACAGGGTGAACCATCACAGGAGCAGGACTTCACTCAAGAGATAGAGTGAGCACTTGAATGGATGGATACAGACATGGAGCAATAGGAGTTAGAGAAGGACATCGATCTCATGCCTCACCAACAAGAGGTCGGCCCAGCAGCTTCACCGCATCCAGAATTTGAGCAAGTACCAAGTGACCAAGGAGACACTGAGGTCCTTGGAGATTAGTCGGAAGGAGAGATGCACAACATCTCATTTGACGAGTCTCAACATAGAGTTGTGAAATATCGCAGAGTGTCAACTCTAGAAGATCATACATCGCTTGCACAATATGAGGAACGAGTGATCGTGTCTAACATGTGAAAACAATTAGCCACCTTAAATGATGCCACTAGAGCATATGTTGAAGCCACTAGCTCAAATGTTCTCTTTCTGATAGCTGAGAATGAGTGAATGGCTAAGGAATTACAAATGGCCAAGCAAGGAGGGGAGTTGGTGACAACGTCCACTCGAGCTGAACAAAAGAAGGAAATACTAGATGAAGTATTGTCCCTTGACATAGTTATGCAAGCATTATATTACAAGTTTGGTACCGTGCATAAGGAAGTCACCCATCTCAAAGGATGGCAACAAAGATGTGTCAGAATAGCATGTATACTTTCGAACGTGCATGATGTTGTTGATTACATGCAAACATGGACGATGAGATACAAGGGAGCCTAGCTT
This sequence comes from Pinus taeda, assembly GCA_000404065.3. NCBI lineage: Eukaryota > Viridiplantae > Streptophyta > Pinopsida > Pinales > Pinaceae > Pinus > Pinus taeda. The sequence continues at coordinate 173,809 of APFE030446662.1, forward strand.
CACTTGCCTAAGATGATGAAGCCTAGAGCGGTCAAGCTGAAGGCAGACATCCAGAGTCAGATCTAGAACTACGAAGAGCTCCCGTAACACATTACTAGTTTACAGGCTTCCTATGCACGTGTATTCAAGAGTAAGGATGTTGTGGTGCATGCACATGCGATCCCATCTATTGGGACTCTCACCTAGGTGAAGAAAAAGGAATAGGTTTGCCTAGAGATTGAATCGTACTTTGACGAGTTGATGCACATTGCCACCACCATAGACTTGCCCATCAGTGCAAACATCATGCACAAGTATGTTGCTGGTCTAGCCGCATTGAAGGCAATTATGCACATGCTTTTAGACGAGTTGGATAGAGGAGCTAGAGCAGTGTACCCTGATGCTATGGAGGCAAGAGTCAAGTTCCAGAAAGATGTCACCTTGGAGCACAAGGACACCATCACGGACTACCGATCTTGACATCAGTTTGCTACTGTCAATCACAATGAAGATGTCGAAGAGTTGGTCTTCCAACAATTGTCTAAGTCATAGTGATGTCTAGCATGGCTTGCTCAAGCCATTTTTTGTCTCACATGGGTACATGTGCATTGTAGTGTAACATCTTGTCAAGAGTAAGTTCAAGTGTCGATAGTTGGATGTAACAGTCATAGATTAGATGAAGAGTCATGAGGGTAGATGAACTGTCACAAAGGGGAATGGCAAGGGTCACACCACCCTTTGCTATAAATAGTCCCTCATAACTCATTATAAGGGCTTTTGGTCAACTAAGCTTCCGATAGGACTATCTTAGAGAGAGCTTGGAAAGTATTGTAATGAGCCTTGGCTTCTCCACTGTGTAGAGCTAGTACATCTCTTTGGAGGAGTAGGCGATTGTGGTTTTAACGTTTTGCTGTTGGAACTAGTGGTTGGACATGGATTAATTGTATGACTGGAACTTACACTTCTTAATATAACAAGAGCCAACACATTTCATGCATATGTTGTATTGTATTTCAGATATATGTTTACTCTAAATGATATATGTATTTGTTTACTTACGCATGCGTGTATAACTCTTTCTTTGTATGTATGTAAGAATCTTTCTGAAATGTGTTGTTGGTTTAACCATCACTTTGGATTTCTAGCTAACTTTCCTTCCATGCTATGATGCATCTTTTCTTGTGTATTCCCTGATTAACTTTGTGCTATCACAGATTTCCAAGGGGCGCACTCATCTCAACCCCGGTGTGTTAGAACCTCTCATGCACCTTCCTTGGCTCACTGCATATGTCACAGCCTTGCTACCAATAGAGTTATCTTACTTGCCTCTGTGCGAAATCGTGGTCAAGGCATTACCGTATGACCCACTGCTAGGAATCCTACATGAAAAGGTCTCAGGTCTAATTGGGTCTTCTTATTGCGGAGATCCCATGACATGTTGGCGGGTCCAGCACCGTAAAAAATACCCAAGCCGCATGCATATTAAAGCTCTCTTTGGTCATCGGGATGAAAGTTAACCCCTCCCACGCTTGGAAACCTGAAATAATGAGAAGTTTATCTTTACCCAACTTTAATATAAACATTTAATCATAACCCTAAACTGCAAATAGGTATATAATCGAAACCATTCAATCAATAGTGAAATATAAACATTTAATCATAACTCTAAGCTCCAAATAAGTAAATGATCTAAACCATTCAATCAATAGTGAAATAGGTTTGGTCGATCTTATTAGCTATATATATTTTTGCTTATTATCTAAATAAACCATTGAAATATATTATTAGCAACCCTCTCACATAACAAAGTAACAAATAACTCTCTAACTCAACCAAATTAATCTAGGGAAACTAATTTTTCCATGAGCAATGGTTGGTAATGTTCATATGATACAGATAGTGACATTTATTCAAGTGACACTATTCAGTAAAGGAGAACGAGATTTCCTAGTTATATTCAAAGAAAAGTATAACTTACCATGTAATTTTAGTATAATTTAATTATTAAATATTTTAATTTTTTGTTTAATATATTTGTGATTAATTTTGTCCAAAATTTAATAAGAATTAGATGAAATAAAATTTAAATTAATATTTACATAATTGAATATTCCCAAATTTTAAAAAATGATCGAATCTATTTTAAACATAAATGTATTTTAACCGTATAAAAATTATAATTTTGTCAGTATATTATAAATTAAAAAAAAAAACCTAAAATATCTTATAAACATCCAAAAATATCTAATAATTAAACTTTCACTAAAAATTTAGCACATCACTAACCTTAAAGTACTTCACCACGATAAACATCCTCCATTTCAAAACATTGTTTATTTATTTGTATTTAATTTTTATTAATTTTAAAGAAAAACTCTAACCAAATAAAAGGTATATATTCCTGGTCGGTCAAAAATGAAATATAGTTTTATAACATTTTTATTGGTTCATTATTATTTTAGATGGTTTATGATTTTGAATATATTTATTTTGTTTTAGGAAAGAATTATAATATTATAATAATAATAACAATAATCAAAACTATATTAATAAAGTTATATATTTATTGGCAAATTAAATAAATAGATGATTAAAAATAAATTTAATTAATTTAAAATACACTCACATATATAAAAATTAAAAATAACGTGGTTATTTTAAAAAATGTTTCAATAATAATTTGGTATGGATTTATGAAAATCAAAAAATGGTTCATCAATAATTTATGATGGGAGATTGGGAATGGTTCAATGGTCGAAGTAGGTCTAGATTCCATTTATGCTATCCAAGGTGATCATACATTGCTTATTGAGATATTATCTCACCTACATGGTATAGGCATAACACATATCTCACAAATTCAATCAGAGGTGACTTCCAATCTACATAACCCTACTCGGAAGGATGTAACATAATTGGGCATAAATGGACATTTGACATCTATATGGGAATATTACATCAAAAAATTATATAACATTGGTATTACAATAATAAATGTTCTCATTTCCCTTCGATGGGGTGGTAAACCTATCAAGGGAAATTTTTTTGTTAAGAAGATCTATGATTACATCTCTTATAATCCACTGACCTCTGTATTGATGTGCTGATGTGCTGGTGTAAGCCAATCTGCTCATGGACATGCCATTAAAATTAAAGATTTTTAGTTGGCTTGCGTGGAAAGACAAGATCCTCACCTGTGAAAATCTTTGTAAAAGGGGTTTTTAAGGCCTAGGTAGATGTTATTTGTGAAGGGAAACAAATGAAGAGGTTTATCATTTACTTATAACTTGCCCTGTCTCCAAGGCCATTTGGGAGAAAGTTTTGCAACGTTTATCCATAGTTGTTGCTTGAGATTACTCATCGATAGAATCATGCATTCAGGTATGGCGGACAAATAGCAAGGAGTTCGGGACCATCCCTTTTTTCATCTTCTGGAATGTATGGCTTTGTCAGAACACCTGTATACTTGATAATATGCCTTATGATCTAAAGAGGATAGCTATAACATTTGTGCTTATTTCAATGAATATGGTCCACCACAAAAAATGTATTACAAGAACTCTAAAATCATTAATTACATGGTTTCTTCAACAATGCTACGAAATTACATGAAAGTGCATGTGGAGCACAAATTGCCTTCTCTAGAGATTTTAATATACATCTCAGTTGGAATTGTAGTTCCAGAACAAATATCCAGGCAGAAGTTATTGAAATATGGAGTCTTTTATTTTTCATTTGATGGCTCTATCTCGACCCTCTGTTTGTTTTTGGTAACTCAAAAGTAACAATAGATTGGATCGACCTTCACCCCTCCATTATTATGCAACTGGATTTGCAAGTTAAATGATTTGAAAAACTGTTTTAAAGAGCTCACTTTTACTCATATATACAGGGGCCAAAATTTAGTGGCTGATGCTCTCACAATAAGGACACTGATATCAGATGAGTGAAATTCACTACAAAGTTTTCTTTTAGGGTTCTTTACAAAGTTTAAACAAAATTCCAATCTGTTAATTTTTCATTAATAAATTATTAATAGACTTAATGTTTAAATATTCTATTAAACAAAAGCTTTATATTTAATCCTTTTTGATAAAATCATGTGTCACATCTCTAAAAAAGGCAATTTTTTGTCTCATCTTTATCATGTAGTATATGGTAGTTACATAATTTAAATGACGTTTTGTCTCAACTTTGTCATATAATAGATTATACAATTTTTTTGATAAAATCATGTAGCACATCTGTAAAAAGGTATTTTTTTGTCTCATCTTTGTCCAGTGGTATATGATACTTGCATAATTTAAATGATGTTTTGTCTCAACTTTGTCGTATAATAGATCATAATACGATATTAGCACAATGAATAATTCCAATAATTATAATCCATGATCCATATTTTGTTTATTAATATAAAAAATAAATTTAAAAAAAAATAGTTTTCATGAAAATTAGGGATGACATGAGAATGAGGGATTTTTTTTAATGGAAAAGAGAAAAACTTCGATAGGGATAAAATACCCATCATCTCGTTTAGAGTTACGAACATCATGGGTATTTTATACGGTGGGCACATGTCAAAGCATGCAAAGTAGGTGGATGGTACATGGTTTAAATGTGTAGTAGCCACATGCACTTTTATATTGATTAGAGGGAAGCGTAGCTCCATTTATTCTTGCTTTGATGATGGGCGTTAATGAGTAATATGAGCAATGAAGCATGGTGTCACACCCCTAACTCTCGGTAGTCTTCCGACCGTGCCGGCGGGGTGCGGTACCATCTCACTTTTTCTTTTTAACAATACTCAAGTGTGAGGACTACGCCTAATTCACAACAGGAACTTAGCTTGTGTTTCTCAACTAAGTTAAAATGCATTAATCCTTTATATCAATGATGGACCATACTTAATCATTATCAACAACAATATAAACAAGAATTGCACGATATAAAGGGAGGGGCAACTCCCGAACAGTCTGCCCGATAATATATAAAATATCAGAATTTTACATATTACATTCGACTAGTGTGCTTGCAGAATCAAGCCAACACTTAGTCTCTTTTTACATCACATGAGAATCTGCAACAATTACAAATGAGCGGGTGCCTTCAACCGGCCACCAAGACACTCAGAAGAACCTGCACAATTCTGCACAATTCAACCGAACTGCACTCTGCACAATCTACCACCAACCGTGTTTAAGTGCCTTCCACAATTGCGCATGAGCTATGCGTTCATGCTGCACTAATCCCCTAGTGTGTAGATAAGAATGCGCACTTCGTGTGTCATCCACCAAATTGATCGAATGAATTGATGCCAAACTCCATCCGCTCGGCGTGTATATATATGGGAGCTACTGTGAGGTTGGGTTGGGCGTAGCCCCACAGCCGACGCCCCAACCACCTTACACGAAACCCCAACTCTTTGTATGTTAAAGTCGGCCTGCACATTGTTATACACCTTCGTCCATGGCGTATAAACCTCCGTGGCCATGCCATAACACTTCAATTGTTATATCGTGTGCGCCCAACTATAACGCTGCGCTGTTTATACCTCTTCGCACTTCGCATACGCGTCGTTCATTTGTTGTTCGCTGTCCGCTATTCGTTGTTCGTTCGTGTTGTCCGCCCGTGCTGTTAGCTCCCCAGCGTGCACGCTGCTCGTGCACGCCCGCCCATCGTGCGTGCCAACACTTCTGCCAACGCGTTTGCTGTTTTGCCATGGCGGGTGGGTCGCCACGCCCACGCCCGTTCGTTTCACCCGATGGGCGGGCGGCGTTCACCCGCGCCCGTTCAACCTTGCCCGCGCGTTGTGTTTGTCTCCTCCTGATCGCCCATTCCACCGTGCACGCCCGCACATGTGCCCGCTCGGTCTCTGTCTCGTCGTGCGTTCGTCCACGTTTGCCTCCACCCGGTTGCCCGACCCACCATGCATGCCCGCCTACGTGCGCTTGTCGACTCACCGTGCGCGCCCGCCCGGGTCGCCCAACGCGTGCCCGGGGCGCCACAAACCATCGTGCGCCCGTCGCGTTTGCGATGACTCCCCAAGGGCGATACATCCTCCTCCACCTGAAGTCGTTGTCGTCCTCGATAACATCCCAACTCCAAGTATCCATCGTACCTCCACCAAGTGACTAATTGCCACTAAGTCATCAGTGTCCATGGTCCTCGGTCAACTGCTACAATGTCTCCATGTTGTCATCTATCATGAAAAGCTGATCCTTTCAATCACCAAGCTGCATCTCCACTGCAACAATATGTCCTCCACCATGCCATCAACCATCAAGTGCCCAAAGAGAACACTTATCAAGTGTCGAGTCAAGTGCCTCAAAAACACCTTCCTCCATCATGTCTCTCCCCGTGAGCACCTTCATGTAGTCTTCTCTTCTCGCTCCAGCCTGACTCGGACACACCTCTGCACATCGGATCCCCCCATGCCTCGAACTAGTTGGGTAGCTAGTCCAACCATACGTCCAAACCATAGGAATGCACATCCTTATGTCATCATCAATCTTTCCCTTGACTTATGCTACATCTCAGACTCATCCAAGAATCTCCCATGCTCAGGTCCATGAAGTGGTCTCCATCCATCTGCAACATGGTCAAGCTATGGTTTAGTTGTACAAGAGTGTACTTCCTCTCCTTAGCTCCTACATTTCCAAGTCATAACAACATCTGCACAACATCCTCCTGCTTCGGCATATTCCCATAGAATGTCATGAGTGACAACTCTACTCACGCTCCCACATAGTGTCCCTGCACAAACTGTCATGCTCCATATCCAAACCTGATGTCCCTGACACTAGTTGTCCATGATGCCCACCCAATTGTAGACCTCATCCCAATATCTGTCCATTTGCATCCAAGCTACAACTTGTCACAAAGAAGCCTCCCTTCAAGGCCCCTTGTAGGGTTGATGTGGTTCCTTCTCATCAAGGCCTCCACACCAACCTATCTCCAAGGTCATCTAGAGAGAAAGGAGGGCCAGGAAGTTTCCTCCCTGACTCTCATCCACCCATGTGTCGGATTGGTGTTGTGTCCTCAAATATGTATGCATAGCTCCAACCTCCTCACATGTACATCCAATCTCCTCGAGTTTGTCCTTTGTCAACTGAAAGTCATATATGCCCATGGCATACCTGCAAAAGTCCACTATCCTAGCAGGATCCCTACCTTTGTAATCCTCATCAACCACTGCCTTTGAAGTAGTACTAGGACTCCCTTCTTTTGCAACTCCATTGTGAAGACCATCAATAGAAGATATCTCTGTCAAGTGTTTCAAGGCACATGAGACAACCTTATCACCTACCTCATTCTTCCTAGCTCTAGCAACGAAGTCAATCAACCTTCCTTACTTCGTTGTTTGAGTCATACTCCCAATTCCTCTTTGCTCCACATCCTCATGTTTCACATTTGGATCCTTGGGATACAAAGTCATAGAATTCATCCTTGGCTTGTAACCCAAGCAACTCCTTCTATTCATTGGTACCATCATAGTTCTCTTCCCGATTGTGATCAAGAGTATGTCACGGTCCACCATCGGTACAGCTTGTGCAAGCCTCATGAAGTCCTGCCCCAACACCATAGAGTGATCATCCATGTCTACAACTCTCAAATCCAACTTCCCAAACTATGATCCTGCTTTCACTTGAGTGTTTTTCATAACACCATGAACAGCTTTCATGGAAGAGTTGACTGCTTTGAAAGCACTCAATTCCCTTTCCATCTTTGCTTTCTTCCCAAAAGATTTTGCTGCCTTCTTGCTCAAGAAGCTATGTGTAGCCCCTGTATCGACCAAAGTTGCAAATCTCTTGCCCTTCACGGTCACCTGCACAAAACTCAGCTTCAAGGCATTACCTCCTTCTGTCCGCTTTGTCTTATGCCTTACCTCAGCAACCTTCTTCAAGAATTCGACCTCAGCAGGGTCAATTGGTCCATACTCCAACTTGAATTCCTTCTTGAGGTATTTCACCTCCTTGCTTGGCTCATCAAGACAACCTGATCCTGGTCTAGCTTGAACTCCCTCAAGCTTGCCCTTCACCGACCTCTGCTCAAGTGCACCAACCAAGTGTCCATCAACTACTCTCATAGAACTCAGCTCCCGTACATCCTCTGATTTGTCCGATAGCAAGTCCCAAGTTTTTCGATGTAATCAAGCTCCTCTTGATCAATTACAACGATCTTCTTTCCAAGAAGCTTTTCTCTTATCTTGTCCTCAACCAGCTTGACTTCGGCCTCCAACTTGGCACTTTCCTTCCTTAACTGATCTTTTTCATCAAAGAGCTCTTGAAGTCCAAGAGTGCTTCGTTGAATTTCCTTGTCAAGTTCCCTGAGTTCATCACCTGTCGTACTTCCGCATTGGCTCTTAAGCTCTTCAAGTTCCCTTCTCAGGTCTGCACATTCTTCCTAAAATTTCAAGCTTTCGGCCTTCATAGCAGCCCAATCAGAACTCCATTGCTTCATTTGTTCCAATACATCGTACCTTAATACTTTGCTCAGTCCATGGCTAGACTCACCCTTCGTAGGTGTTCCTCCCATTCTGCTTTTCAGTCTGTCACCCGGTTCCTGCATAATGAATTAGCCTTGTTTCACTCGAGTGTGAAACCACTTCTTCCACCTACAAATACCCGTTGTTTCATAAGCTTCAACACCTGAACCTCTTCACGATGTTTAAGTCCTTGACTCCACCTGTACTTCGGTGTATATGCTCTGATACCACCTGTCACGCCCCCAAACCTCGGTAGTCTTCCAACTGTGCCGGCGGGGTGCGGCACCACCCCACTTTTTCTTTTTAACAATACTCAAGTGTGAGGACTACGCCTAATTCACAACCGGAACTTAGCTTGTGTTTCTCAACTAAGTTAAAATGCATTAATCCTTTATATCAATGATGGCCCATACTTAATCATTATCAACAACAATATAAACAAGAATTGCACGATATAAAGGGAGGGGCAACTCCCGAACAGTCTGCCCGATAATATATAAAATATCAGAATTTTACAATATTACATTCGACTAGTGTGCTTGCAGAATCAAGCCAACACTTAGTCTCTTTTTACATCACATGAGAATCTGCAACAATTACAAATGAGCGGGTGCCTTCAACCGGCCACCAAGACACTCAGAAGAACCTGCACAATTCTGCACAATTCAACCAAACTGCACTCTGCACAATCTACCACCAACCGCGTTTAAGTGCCTTCCACAATTGCGCATGAGCTATGCGCTCATGCTGCACTAATCCCCTAGTGCGTAGATAAGAATGCGCACTTCGTGTGTCATCCACCGAATTGATCGAATGAATTGATGCCAAACTCCATCTGCTCTGCGTGTATATATATGGGAGCTACTGTGAGGTTGGGTTGGGCGTAGCCCCATGGCCGACGCCCCAACCGCCTTACACGAAACCCCAACTCTTTGTATGTTAAAGTCGGCCTGCACATTGTTATACGTCTTCGTCTATGGCGTATAAACCTCCGTGGCCATGCCATAGCACTTCAATTGTTATATCGTGTGCGCCCAACTATAACGCTGCGCTGTTTATACCTCTTCGCACTTCGCATACCCGTCGTTCGTTTGTTGTTCGCTGTCCGCTGTTCGCTGTTCGTTCGTGTTGTTCGCCCGCGCTGTTAGCTCCTCGGCGTGCACGCTGCCCGTGAACGCTCGCCCATCGTGCGTGCCAACACTTCTGCCAACGCATTTGCTGTTTTTCCATGGCGGGCGGGTCGCCACGCCCACGGACGTTCGTTTCACCCGCGCCCGTTCAACCTTGCCCACGCGTTGTGTTTGTCTCCGCCCGATCGCCCGTTCCACCGTGCGCGCCTGCACATGCGCCCGCTTGGTCTCCGTCTCGTCGTGCGTTCATCCACGTTTGCCTCCGCCCTGTTGCCCGACCCATCGTGCACACCCGCCTACGCGCGCCCGCCCGGTTGTCGACTCACCGTGCGCGTCCGCCCGGGTCGCCCAACGCATGCCCGGGGCGCCACAAACCATCATGCGCCCGTCGCATTTGCGATGACTCCCCTAGGGCGATACACATGGTGATATGGGAAAGTTGGCGGTGGGAGGGTGAAGCGATAAGTTTTTAGATATTTTTCCCAAGTCTGTATCATATGTAAATCACTATTATGAATGGATAATTATTCTAAATTATGGATAGAATGTCAAGGTGTTTGATGTGGGATACAAAGAAAATATATTTCTAGTTTGTATTAGCCTTGTCTTTATTATTATTCAAGATTATAGGGTGTTTGTTTAAGGAAATGGGTTTTGGTCTTTGTTTGAGTTTGGTGCACTGTATGATATGTGAAAAAAAAAGGTTTTGGTAGTGTTAAAAGAGTCAAGGTAAGTTATAGTAAAGGGTTTGATTACTATGTTTTTGATGCCATGGTCCTTACTCATAAAAGCATCTAATTGATTAAAGGGCTTGCTAAACCTTCTAGGTACCATGTGAAACAAGACGGTTTATGTTCTTGGTAGGTTACATGGGCCAAAAAATAAATGTAACAAGCTAAAAGCCAACTTTAACATTATTATGTTATGTCTGTCAAGGTGACGAATGCAAACATGGATGAGAAGGTGAGCTTTTGATGAAGCAAGGTTGCTAGTGAAAGTGGAGAGTTGGATTCATGACCTTGGAAATTCCCGAACAAGGTAAACTAAGTTATTTGAATTGATTGAGACATATTGGGCTACTAAGGTTATTGTGGCCCATGACCTAGCTCTAGAGTACATAAGAAATCGCCAATTTTAAGCATCAAATTGGCAATCTTTGAAGGCTAGTTTGAAGCCTTCATGAAGGGGGTTTTTGATGTCATCATTTATTTGAAAAAGGTGGTAGGTGAAGTAGTTCTAGTAGAATAAATGGAGAGGTTGCAAGGTTCATGGGGTTCTCATGAAAACTCCATTGTCATCCTAAATGGCATCCACCCATCGTATATGCCAAGGCCATTGAATGCGCCTAGGTAGAAAGAGTCAAGAAGTCATCATGAGAAGGTAACTTTAGAGATAAATCTAGAGTAGAACCCTCCTGCACTAGTCTTTAGTTTCTACATTTGTTAATTTCTTTTTTTTCTTGGTTAATGCCTCCCCCCTAAATAGCGAAAAGTAGAAGTATTGTTCCTCCCACAGAGACCCTAAACATGTTGGTTTTTGGACAACATCCTGCTAAATTAGACATGGCAACTGAGGTGCAAATCCTTTTGGGTTAAGTGGACAACCAAGCAACATTTCTGGAAACAATTGAAAACAACGAAGTCGCATAAGGAGACATGGTCACAACACCTGGGTGACTCTCCCTTGGATCCATAAAAATATATGTATTTTAAAGTTTATAAGATATTAGGTAACTTTTATTGAATATATACTTTTAGATATTTCAAAATAAAAATATATGGGGAATTATCCCTTATTGATATTTATAATATTTCTTTATTTAATAAATAAAATATAGACATAAAATCATTTTTTAATGTAACTTTGCTATAAGCTTATATGATTGCATTTCAAATAACAAGAATCAATTATTTAATATAAAACATTAATATATAATAGCATATAAAATTATTTTAATTAATTGAACTTTTTGTTTAAGACATGTTGACTATTAAATTATAATTTATTGTTTTCAAAATTTCCAACCATTTTTTCAAATTTTTTTTACAACACCTTCTATTTCACATTATAGAAAAAATATACAAAAGGTTGTAGAGTGGTAAGGAGGGTCTACCTCTAGGGAAACCAAACCCTCCCGTGTCAAGAAAAAACATAATGTTTTGCCTCAAAAAACCAATATAATTAGGGTCCCTATTAGAGGACCAATACTACTACAATTCGTTATATAAAGGGACGACATTAACTAAGAACAAAAAAAAACTAACAGATAGACAAATTAAAGACTAGTGGAGGAGGGGTTGTGCACCTAGGCATATCTGATGGCCTTGACATATCCAATGGGTAGGGGTCCTCTAGAATTAAAACGGGGTTGTCCTGAGAGTCTCGTGAACCTCAAACCCCTTCATTTCTTCTCCTAGACCTACTTTTCCTCCCATCTTCTTCACATAAATGTTGACGTTGAAATCCCCCTTCAGCAATGCCTCAAACTTGCCTTAAAAAGGGTAATTAATGCTTGAAATCGACAATATCTTTGCACTTTGAAGCTAAGTCGTAGGCTACCATGGCCTTAGTAGCCTAGTACATCTCAACCAATTAGAAAAACTTAGTTTCCCTTGTTCATGAATTTCCAAGGTCATGAATCCAACCCTCCACTTTCATCGGAAACATCACTTCATCAATGCCTCAACTCCTCATCCATGTTTGCAATCATTACCTTGCTAGGTGTAAGACAATAGTGCTGAAGCTAGATTTTAGCTCGTAACAATTTTTTTGGCCCGTGTAACGTGCTAAGAACACGAACCTTCTTGTTTCACATGTTATGTGGAAGGCTTAGTAAGCCATTTAGTCACTTGGATGCTTATATGAGCAGGGGCCATGACACTAGGCACATAGGAACCAACCCCTTTTCTATAGCTCACGTCAACTCTTTTAACACTACAAAAGCCAATTTTTTTTGCATACAAAGAACACACCAAACTCAAATTGAGACCAAAACTCCCTTCCTTAAACAATCATTATGTAGTCTGGAATATTTATGAAGGCAAGGCTAATGCAAACCGAAGATATGCCTCGCCATGTCCCATGACAAGTGCCTTGACACTATTTCCATACTTTCTAATAACTACCCCTTCATTGTAATGATTTGTAGATGGTATAAGCCGACAAAAAATATATAGAAGATTGTCGCTTCATCTTCCGAATGCTGTATCGTCATACTTCATTGTTTGCATTATTCATTAATGTTCATCATCAAAGCATTCAAGAGAATGAATGAGACTATATTGCCCTCTAATTGATACAAGAGTGCATGAGCTACCATTTATTTAAGCCATGTAACATCCACTTGCCTCCACATGCTTTGGCATTTGCCTATCATGCGAGATCCATATTGTCTCACTTGAGTTATGGACCAACACCCTATATTGAAATTAACTAATTTTATAGTTACTAATTAAACAAATTTTCATTTAAATATTCCAAGAATATTATATAATTTAATTTTTAATAAATATTTATAAAATGGTTTATTCATATATATATATGAATATTGAGATTTTCCTTTTATGGTTGAACAATTCTAATTCTCTTAAGAACTTGACATCCTAATTGTTATAATAAATTAGGAATTTATTATTATTATTATTTTAACTAAGGTCAATTTCTAGTTCCACCCTTATAACTCCCTTAGTGAACAACATTACCAAAGCATATGACCATGGATATATCATTCTCCAAAATTTCAACATAAAAACTTCTATTCACATTTACTTTACATTTTAACACACTTGCCAAATAAATTTTCAATATATATATATATATTTATATATTTTTTTTAATTATAAATACTGAAGTTACATATACAATATCCCAATAAAAAATTACTCTTTAAATAAAAAATATCTCAAGAGCACAACGAAACATACTTTGCTTACTATTTTATTTTATATTGAAATGCGCTTTTAACTGAATTTCATGCTACATCGATATATTTTTTTTTAAATGAATAGCCTTTCGGCAGTATCAAAATTCTGTGTCTATATGTAAATGATTAAGATGCGACTAGAGATGTGACCTGCGACTTTAATTTATGGTTCTCGTGACGTGGATGTTTTTTCCACTTCGAGTTTCATGCTGGGTGTATCCATTATTGCGCGTGTGCTTATTAAATAGAATACACCACGTTATTCAGCTGAGCATGTTTATAGGGAGAGGTATTTAATGTTAATTGGGTTTATTTAATTAGTTAAAATAATGATTATTTTTTTTTTGTAAGTTGGGGTGGGACTCTCTGATTTATATGTTTATTAAGTACTTTTTAAGGGGGACGGGTAGCCCAAGATTTGAATCCAAGACTTCCGGTTCGGTGAGACTTCATTTCCATGGCCCTTGCCGCTTGAGCTACCCCATATGGACTAGTTAAAAAAATAATTATGGTTTGATTTAATTAAAATGATTTTTTATAAACAGTATGATATTTTATTTTCAATTTTTTTTTATAAATTA
>APFE030446662.1:187915-214527 GCA_000404065.3 Pinus taeda
ATGATTTTAAATTGGTGTAATTTAAATTTATTTGATGATGATGATGATGACAATGACAATGATGATAATGATTGGTGAATAATTTGACTAATTAGAGTTTTATGATTAGGTGGTTAGTGGTTTAATGATGTGCTAAGTTTTGGTGAGAGTTTAAGTTTAATTTATTTATTAAGTATTTTGTTTTTTTGGTAGAATTACATAATATAAAGTCTAGTATGAAGATTTTTACATGTATTAATTTGATGTTGATGAAAGTTTTTGGTAAATTATGTTGTGTTGGTTGATATGCTCCATCACTCATCTTTAAAGATATAAACAAATTGATAGTGCGAAAAAGTGTTATAGCAATATAAATAGAGGATAAAGTTAGAATATAGGTGTTAAAATAAAGGAATAATGAACTTTGTATTATAATAATATTTAATTATTATTAAGTAATTAAGAATAAAAAATTAACAAATAAAATAAAAGTTCAAATTGATTTCGAATTATTTAAATAGCTGAATTAATTTTATATATATAGATATATAAATAATAAAATTAAATAAAAAATTTTGCATTAAGAAGAAATCTTTATTAAAAATAAAGAGTAAATTTGATTAGAATGATTTTTTTTTATTAAAAATAAACGGTCAATTTTGAATTGAGAATTACTTTGATTGGTTTTTTTTTTAAATTATTAATATAACAAGTGTCAATATTTGGCTAAAATAATTTATTTAAATAAAAATTATTATTATTGTAATAAAAAATAGTGTGATAAGAAGGAAATTAAATTAAGAATTTGAATAAATATTATAATAAAATAGTTAGATGAAGTAATTGAGTCAATTAGAAATATTATATATTAAAATAATGCAAATATTATGAATTAATTAAATATTTGATTTAAGGTGAGGAAATTAATTATTAAACACAAAAATATTTAAAGAAATTGAAATAAAATTAAAATATATAAAATGAAAAGAGATGAGATTGAATAATAAATATAGAATGAATTAAGCAAATTCTTTTGGTAGAAATCACATAAGATAAATTTTTGGCCGACGCATTTCGAACCAACAAGTGTGGTTCATCATTAGGACCAGATGAAGAGGTAGACAATGACAAAGGCTTAAATAGAGTATTAATAAATTGATATCATAATTTAATTATCATTGTTCAAATATAACCGTTACTTGAAATTATGTCTCTACATTGCTCTCTATTTAAGCCTTTGCCATTGTTTGCCTCTTTATCTTGTCTTGATGATGAACAACGCTTGTTGGTTCGAAACGCGTTGGCCAAAAAATTATCTTATGTGATTTCTACTAAAAGAATTTTCTTAATTCATTATGGATCACAGAAGCCTAAATACATAAAATATAGAATGAATTAAATATAATCTAAATAAATTTGATAAAGTATAATAGAATTAATATAATGAGAAGGAATAAAAGGGGGATTGTAAACTAAAGTTATTGGATAGAAAGGAAACAAATAAATGAACATGAGGGATGGGAAAGAAAGGAAGGAAGGAAGGAAGGAAGGAAGGGAGGGAGGGAGTGATAGGAAAAATAGGAAGGAAAAGGAGAGATGAAGAAGTGGAGCGGGTAGGGGGGATTGAATAGTTTAAGAGGGGATATAACTTATATTGGAGTAAGGGGAATTGGGTTTGCAAGATTAGAAATGAATAGTTGGCTTCCAGGAATGGTTTAACCGGTATCCATATTCCCAATTAAAGTACAAGTGTGTTTTTCAATTTCTAAGGCTTCTCTAATGATACAATTGGAGTGGAAGGGGGAAAAGGCTATTCTTTTGGTTTTATCAAAACAAATTAAATGTTTGGTATTGTGGGAGTGTTCAACAATGACAAATTTAGCAATGTAGTTATGGTAGGTGTCAACCATATGTTCTTTGAGATGGGATTTGAATGATCTACTAGTTTGCCCCATGTAAGACATTCCACAAGAGCAAGGGATTTCATAGACTTTGGGGTCTATCATAGGGTCATTCTTGTCCTTGGCTGATTTGAAGAGATGGTTGAGTATTTTTTGGGGTTTGAAAAAGGTCTTGATGTTCTTCTTAGCAAGAATTTTGGATATATGATTGATAACCCCTTGAATGTAGGGTACGGTTACTTTCACTAAGGGCAAGTTATTGGAAAAGTTTATAGGTTGGGGCTGGAGAATGGAATAAAAGGTCTCGTGGATATGGGATGTGGAGTAACCATTGGCTTTGAGAGCTTTGGTAAGATGGGAATTTTCATTGGGAAAGGATTGAGAAGAGGATATTCAAATTCCTTGGTTAACAAAGGTTTTAATCATGAAATTTTTTTGGGTTGGATGATGGTGGGAGATGGCATGAAGGTACCTAATAGTACAAGTCTTCTTCTGATAAACTTGGTGAATAAGGGAACCTTCAGGGAGGCGAGAGACAAGGGCATCAAGAAATGAGAGGGAATGGCTATCTTTGAGTTCCATAGTGAATTGGATGTGAGGGGAAATGTGATTGAGATGGGAAAGGAATTATTGGAATTTAGGTAAACCATGGGACCAAATAAAAAATGTGTCATCAACAAATCGTTTCTAGAATTTAGGCTTTAAGTGGAAGGTCTCAAGGGCTAAGGTTTGAAAGTGATATTTAAAAATGTTCTCCAAAATAGGGAAAAGGGATGAATCCATGACTGTGCCCTTGATTTTCTCGTAGCATACTCCTTCAAAATTGAAAAGGGTTGTGGTAAGGAAAATTTTGATAAGTTTGAGGATTTCGAATTTTACGAGCTTGGAAATAAGATCAATGGCTTTGGGGACAAGAATTTTGGTAAATAAAGAAATAACATTAAAGCTAACCATGATGTCGTATTCATCAAGTTTAAGGTGCTTGATTTGTTGAATGAAATTAGAGGAGTCTTTAGTGAAGGAGGAAGAGAGGTTGAAAAAGGGATGAAGCTTTTTGGCAAGGAATCTGGAGAGGGCATAAGTGGGACCACCAATAGCACTAACAATAGGTCTCAAGGGAATATCCTTCTTTTGGCTTTTAGGTTGACCATGGATCTTAGGGGTAATGGGGTTAAGGGGGATAATAAGCTTTTGGATGGCAGGGTCAAAGGATGAAGATTTAATGGCTTTGATGACCTCATTGGTCATAGATTTGAGCAGGTTCTTGGTTAAAGGGTTGTATGAGGAGGAGGAAAGAAGATTAAGCATCTTATAGTGGTAATCAAAAGAATTCATAACAACTGACACAATACCATTATTAGCTTTTAGAATGAGAATGTTGCGGTTGGAATTGAGTTGAGGAAGGGCTATAAATCCCTCTTTTGTAAGGTTAGGTTTGGGGAGCTTCGAGCCGTAGAGAATGCATCCACATTCTTACAAGATTTTGATTTCATGTTGTTTAAAATGCATAAATTAATTTAGTTATTTTAAAAACCTTTGGGGTGCTAAAATTGTGTAGATTACACAACTCCAACAAATCTGTACTAGATTTCGAGAAAAATTCACCAAAAATATATAAAACAAAGAATCAAAATTTTTATGTTGTAGTGGCTATAACCACCCTCCAAAATTTTGGCTTGCACCCGATTTCAGAGCCTCCCTTGAGAGTTTCACTTGATGACTGCACACACTCAGGTTCACCCCGTGAGATTGTGTGAGTCTTCGCACCCACCTTGCTTGATCATTTCACCCAAGATTTTGCATGTTGATGTCAATGTCATGCTTGCGACCATATTCTAGTCATACTCAAGGTCTTCACTTCATGTGTACTTGTTGTGTTCACTATGTAAACATTTATCACACTCACACATGAAGTCACATACACTGTCGCACAAGTGACCAACGATCAATCACAAGTGTCATGCTTGTCACTTACATTGTCGGTCTGTCATGTTGGGCATGTCTGTCTAGATGGTTTGAGTCGTCTCATTGTCAAGTCATGTAAGTGTGTGTTTTCAAGATCACGTATGTGTCATTTGCTCGTTCACACACATAGTTGCTTTGCTGAAGTTCTGACGGCTGGATTCCCCTCTGATAGCCAGACCATCACCCCATCATCGACCTGATCGATTATCACCTAGAACAGTGTAGAAGCCCCAAGAAAGCCATGTCAAGCTATGCTATCTACAAGAAAATCAATCAACCTTCATGCTGGTCAATCAAAGAGTTTGACCCGGCAACCACCCCAAGATTGACTCCCCTCAAAAATTGCGCAGAGACTGCATACCTTGCTCGCTCTGCTGACTGAGACAGTTGTGCAGATAGGCCAGACAGACACTAAGTGCCTATCCCTGTCTCCCCCAGAAAATTGCATAGTTTTTCCAGCCAGCCCTCCCAAAAGTCGACTAGCTGCTCACCAAGAAAATTGTGCAATTTTCATGAGCAAGTCCTCTACTGCCCAGCAGTTCGCTTAGCTCAGAAACTATGCAGAGGTGACCAGCGAGCTAGCCTCCCAGCATCAGCACAATTTTTCTCGCCAGAAGCTCTCGACATCCGACTGACAGTTCCCCACAGGAATTGCGCAAATTTTGTTGCCAAGCTCCAGCAGCTGATTGCCAGTTCCCTCTAGCAATTGCACAATTTTTGCAGCCAAGCTCCCAATAGCGGATTTCCAGTTGCCCTAAGGAGTTGCGTAATTTTTGCTGCTAGTGACCAAGCAGTTGACTGCTAGTTCCTTTAGGAATTGTGCAGTTTTTGGTGCCAAGCTCCCGCTGCCCGCTCATTCCAGAAATTGTACAGATCTTGCCTACTCAACCATTCCATAGCTTGGACCGCTCTTCTAAAAAACTGCGCAGTTTTGTCCTCCAGCTTAGCTAGACCCCGTGGACAGTCACTGTCGATCCAGATGTCCCATCTTCATCCCCTAGTGGCACCTGTGCAGTTTTCATTAGTATTGCCCGGAGCCTCCATCCTTGCTCACAACCTTGTCTCCTCTCCCGGTCACCTGCATCTGTAATGATCATGTATCATGTTAGACTAGGAGGTTTTTGGATTTGATTTCATTTCGTCATGAGTGACTGTAGATACATGTACACAAACAAACATGGCACGACGATGGATGTGATGAACGAAGGGAGCACATGTTGAAGGATAAGTTCTCCAACGGATGAACATACAATGCATGCAAATATATGTGCTCACGAACGAACGATCATGCAAAGATGTGTTCGCGGACAGACGAATTAGAAAACAATGCATGAAAAGGGATGTGCTCACAAATGAACGATCATGCAAAGATGTGTTCGCAAATGGATGGATGAGAAATCATGAAAAATGTGTTGATGGATGGACGAACGGATGAACATGCACTTTTCTCGAAGGGGCAAACCTGTCAAGCCTTCCAACACACAAGCAAGGAGTAACGTGTGAATGCAACATCAAGTGAACCAATGACCATCGAAGACTCCGCACACTTTGCCATGCGAATGTGAAGCGATGACACACCATGAGGGATTCTATCACCCAACAACACTACAACTCAACATGCACACCAGCAACAACACGAATGTACCAACACTGTCATGTCGAGTAATGTCATCCACATCTCTACTGTGGGCCATATTGTCAATCAATGTAATGTAATGTGGAAGTCCAAGAGACCCACTTTTTGTATGAAGAGTCATGTAAAGTCAAAAAGTCATGGAAGTCAAATATGCATGAGGGTAGTCGAATAACCACAAGGGTCAGTTTCACCCTTGGCTATATATACCCCCTCATTTGCACATGAAGAGGACTTTTCACCTCAACTCTTCCCGCATAGCCTTGAGAGTCTATAGTCTTTTCTTTGAGGAGTAAGTAGTGGCTCCAATGCTCCGTCGATGGGGTTAGTGATGTATGGTGTAATGATGTGTCTTGGAACTTTCGCTTAATTCAAAAGCCTGCTAACAGGCCAGCACGTTTTCACACATGTATTGTAATTGTTGTAAGACTAATCTTGAACAGTTGTAATGCATGTTTCTTTAACCTGTGTTTAACACTTGAACTGATTCACTTGTTTTAATACATATATGTTAATGAAAATGTGTTGTATATGTTGTTAATGCTGTCTCGCCCGTATTGGTTACCTCCCCAGACATCAGATAAACCTTTCATATAAAACGCTATAACAACCGTTGCACTCGTGCAGACTCATCCATTGAGTGTTGTACATGTTATCTTCCCTTGTGTGTTGTGACTGCCACATCCATGTGGATTGTTCCTTCGGAAGCTATGCACATCCTATTGTGTTGTGTGTTCCTAACAGAGTTCGAGCTTTTGACCAACCGACTTGGAACTCACTCCACCCTCTCCCTCTATGGTAAAAGAACCATTGCCACAAGAGACACTTATAATCACCAAGCACGTGAACCTCACTTCTCACAAGACAAAGTAGACCACTCTCCTATGTTGAAAAGCAAGAGTTGAGGCAAATATTTAAGATAATGGCAATGAGGCCATCATACTGGATGGGACTCCCACACTAAACAGTGTGAGGTCTAGTTAGGACTTCACACCGGGGTAATCCCCTGATGTTGGTGGGTCCAGAACCGTCAACATTTTCGCGCTAGAAGGAGGGCCAGATGACAAGCTGAGCCTATACATCTAGGTTGAATCTCTTACCCAATGAATAATAAACAACTTGTGCTCTTGAGGCGTTTCTCTCATTTCTCCCTCAATCAGTTATCAATCCTCGATGAGCTTATCCATCACTTGTCCTTGTTAAAGTTTGATGGTGAGGACAAAATGTCCATATCCAAGCACATTTCTGATTTTCTTGATTTATGTGAATATCATGAAATTGATAGTGATGAGCTTGTTTTCATACTCTTATTCCTCACCCTTTAAGGTTATGCTAATCGGTGGTGTCATACCCTACCACCAGCTTGTGTCCATTCCCTTCTCACTTTCCTCAAGGAGCTCCATCAAGCCTTTGATGAGTGTGACCACCAAGATGTCTATGAAAGAATCTCTCGTTTAAGAATGAAGCCTGGAAAATCAGTTGAGGACTTTGCTACTTTTTTCCTTCACCTATGTCACGAAATTATTGAATGGTTTGTGGACCTTGACTTCATGAGCCAAGAGCTGAAACACTTGGTTCATGTCTCTCGAAATGGTGAACCTCCTAATTTTCCTTCTTCCTCGACTCTTGTAGATCATGAGACACCTCATGTCTTGAAGAGGGTGCCCCCTCGCAACAACCGCAAACCTAAGAAATATGCACAACGGGTACCCCCTCGCAGCGGTTGCATAGCTGAAATCTGCGCAACATGTTCCCAACCCATCTGCTCGGCTATCTCCCACCTCAATGGAGGAAATTACAGAATGGTACAGAAAGCCTATGGCAAAACTCATCCCTCCATTCCACAAGAGGACATTACCATTCATAACCCAAGTCATGAGTCTAATCTGCATCTTTTCCATCCTCCATTATCTACAATCCATGACTCCTTGCACCATGACTCACTTGAGCGATCTACTTCACAAGCTAGCCGCGCACACTCTCTTGATTCTCGAGTTGCTGGCTTAAGTTACAGTCATGTGCAAGGCAGTCTCATCATACAAACAAAGGAGCAAGATGGTGAAGACATAATCAATTCCTCTCAAAACATTGAGCCTCCATTCTTGATTGATTCTCGATCCGTGAATCTTGGTGAAACATCATGCACAATAAATTCATTCGATCAACCTCTAGACTTGGGATGTCATCACTCCCATGCTTCCGTATGTTGTAATGAACACCCAAGCACATCATAAGATCTACTTTCATCTCATGTACACTCTAAGTCAGATCTGGAATGCACACCAGTCAAATAAGACATCCATATCGAAGCTTCCTCTGCACCTCACTTACCTGTGTGTCCTACCATTCACAATGCATCAACATGCGTCAAAGATATTCCACGTTCTCTTGCTTCTTCATCCCATGAGTTATCTCCTCGGTTGACACAAGGAAATGAGGTTGCCCACGATGAAAATAGTCTCAACACATAGGACTCTTCCCACTCATCATCATCTTATGTGTTGCATGAAGAAAGCTCGTCAAGTTAGCTTGCTGAAAATTTTAATGAAGCCTATGATAGAGATGGCTGTCATCCTGAAAGAAGTTTTGAAATTAGTAACAATAGCCATCCTTAAGCCATGCATGATCTGGTTCACATCTCAAAATGAAAATTTTCAATTCTGGAAAGTTCTGGGATGTGCCAGGGAGTCGAGGCACTTCAACATCCATTGATGGTTATGTCAGGACCCCACAAATTTGGTAAGCCCACCAAACCAAATCAGATTTCATTTCTCATGCACCATCTGTATATCTGCATGGTTTCACTCGACATGGAACCCTGTGTAAAGAATATTTACTATTATGGGGACAATATTTCAAAATTTCATATTTTTGCTAGTGATCGAATCCACGAGTCCATTACAACATGTCCATCTTCAATCACCTCTCTTACATCTAATTCGGGTTGGGAGTGTCCATCCCTCATTCACTCATGGGACAAAGAAGTTGATCATCTCAAAGATTATCTTTATCTATAATCATACTTATCATATGTTCTCTCTCGTAATCAGTTCCTTGGTCTTTTTTTCAAATTTCGTATGCCAAATCTGCCCACTCATCACACCAGCTATCTCCCTGTGTGATGATAAGCACACTACCTATCTCGCGAATCAAGTTACTCTCATTTCACCACACCCCAACTGGTTTCACACATTCATAGTGCTGATGTCCTTTCTACTTTTTTGTGATTACCATGATGTCTGCATACTTTTTCACTAGTTGCAGGTGGGTGTTCTATCATGTCTAGCGGACAACGAACTTGGTTCCGTCATTGAGAGCATTCGCATGATTGTTCAAAAATATTATTTATTCGTGTCAAACTGGGAATCTTCCATCTCGATTGACTGGATTGATTTTTCTTCTACCTTGGGTTGCTTTTATGTAGTTTATCATTTTCCCAACATTACATCCAATGATAGTCGCTTCTCACACTATGATTTTCACTGTGTAAAATCTTTATTCTTAGATTTATATCAAGCAAGTGAGGCACCTTGCCATACACTAATAGCTATGGCAGGCCCTCCCTGCGTTGACATGAATGCTGAGAATGACCAGATCTATCTATCCGTATCAGATTCCCATCGTGATTCCCTCTCTTGAATTAGGAATTCCATCGTGATCCCCTCTCTCGAATCAAGAATCCATCTTCTCAAAGATCACAAATATTTCAAAACAACCATCACAAATGTTATGATCCAATCGCTGAATGGATGGAACAATCTTACTTGGCAAGTCGTGTTGTAGGTAACAATATTCAATCCTTCCTCACACTCACGAAGAAACTTGGTGCAGAACAACACACACTCGTAAGAGGCCTCCGAGGTTTCTTGAAAAACAGTAGTCACAGAAGAGGTAAGTGTGTGTGTTAGGTGGTTGTGACACATTCTTTCGCCCACAGGCGATACCCTCTCTCTCGTGTGCAAGTTTTTCAAGTTTTTTCATTTCCTGTTGCACATATTCTATTTTAATCACTCGTATCTTTGTGACTACAACTTGGGTATGCCTACAATGGCTTCATTAGAAATTTCATTTCACATAACCCTGACATTTTAACGTAGGAGTAGGAGTAGTGTTTTCTTTTTCGCTTGTCTTTTCTTTCTGGTTTGCATGTTTGTTTGCTTTCTGACTTGGTTTCTTTGCTTGCTTGTTTTTGTTTTCACTTTGTTTGCTTTGACAAGCTTACTATTTTTGCTTTCTTTTGTTTTGTTTTCTTAATACCTTACTATTTTTGTTTCCATAAATAAGTGTTTCCAACTACTATGTTTTGGCTTTTGAATAGAGTATGTGGCTGAGATTTGAAGAGACTTGTGACACTGCAACAATTGGCTAGTCTTGTGTCCATCTTCTCTGTGCTCGGTTATAACCTTCGGTCGATGAAGTCTTGACGGAAAATACAAGTAGTCTGCGAGGGAATTTTTGGTCCAACCATGAACCCGTGTCCACACTGGGAAGCCCCATGCCTACACTCATCTTTTGCTCTGTGTGTTCAAGCTTATCCAACTAGTAGAAATGAAGAAGGGGAAATATAAATAATAAAACCTATGTCAGAGGTCTTACATTCTTCTTTGAAGGAACAACTTCTTCTACTCTCAATAAGTTGGGGTCCCTCTTCCATCCCAAAAATAAATAAGTGCCTATGCGTAGTCGTCTTGAAAATACAAAGGTGGAAGAACAGAAAGGCTTCCTGCATAGAGAGGTGAAGCATACAACTCCACTGAGGTATTGACCAGGCTCACTGGCAGTGGAGCAATGTGTGTGCTCCTGCGTGACTCTGCTAGGGTACTGTCTAGGCCTACTAGTAGCAGAGCAACACCAGAGATGAAAAATTATACTCTAAAAATATTCAACTCGCGAACTAAACTACCCTTCCCGATTTCGAAATGCTGTGATCAAGCTAAAATTTTGATTGTGTTTAATCGAGTTGGCAATAGGTGAACCATGTATGTCGATGGGGTTAGTGGGGAAGTCGGAGTAACACACACAATGAATCAATACACCCTGAAAGACCAAGGCCCCGTGCTATTAATGAACCAAAACAGAGAGGCTGGAGTTCTACTAGTGTGTCGCCAAGTGTTGTAGCGGCTACAACCACCCTCCAAAATTTTGGCCTGCACCCGATTTCAGAGCCTCCCTTGAGAGCTTCACTTGATGACTGCACACACTCAGGTTCATTTCATGAGCTTGTGTGAGTCTTCGCACCCACCTTGCTTGATCATTTCACCCAAGCTTTTGCATGTTGATGTCAATGTCATACTTGCGACAATGTTCTGGTCATACTCAAGGTCTTCACTTCGTGTGTACTTGTCATGTTCGCTATGTAAACATTTGTTGCACTCACACACAGAGTCACATACATTTTCGCGCAAGTGACCAACGATCAATCAAAATTGTCACGATTGTTGCTTACATCATCGGTCAGTCATGTTGAGCATGTGTGTCTGGATGGTTTGAGTCATCTCATTGTCAAGTCATGTAAGTGTGTGTTTGCAAGATCACGTATGCATCTTTTGCTCGTTCACAAACTTAGTCATTTTGTTGAAGTTTTAATGACCGGATTCCCCTCTGATAGCTAGGCCATTAGCCCTTTGTCGATTTGATCGATTGTCACCCAAAATAGTGCAAAAGCCCCAAGAAAGCCATGTCAAGCTGTGTTGTCCACAAGAAAATCAATCAACCTTCATGTTGGTCAGCCAAAGATTTTGACCTGATAGCCACCCGAGATTGACTCCCCTCGAAAATTGTGCAGAGGATGCAGACCTTGCCCGCTCTGCTGACTGAGAAAATTGCGCAGACAGGCTGGATAGACACCAAGTGACCGTCCCTATTTCCGCCAGAAAATTACGCAGTTTTTCCACCCAACCCTCCCAACAGTCGACTGGCTGCTCACTAAGAAAACTGTGCAGTTTTCATGAGAAAGTCCTCTGCTGCCCAACAGTCCGCTCAGCTCAGAAACTACATAGAGGTGACCAACAGGCCAGTCTCCTAGCATCAACATAGTTTTTCCCACTAGCATCTCCTAGCATTCAACTGACAATTCCCCTCAGGAATTGCTCAGGTTTTGCTACCAAGCCCCTGACAGCGGACTGCCAGTTCCCCTAAGGAATTAGGCAATTTTTGCTGCTAGTGACCCAACAGCTGACTGCTAGTTCCTCTAGGAATTGTGCATTTTTTGGTGCCAAGATCCCACTACTCGCTTGTTCCAAAAATTACACAGATCTTGCATGCCCTGCCTTTTTGCAGCCCAAACTGTTCCTCTAAAAAGTTGCGCAGTTTTGTCCTCCAGCTGAGCCAGACCCTACAGATAGTCACTGTCGATCCAGATTTCCCATCTTCATCACCTAGTGACTCCTATGTAGTTTTCATTAGCAGTGCCCAGAGCCTCCATCCCAGCTCACAACCTTGTCTCCTCTCCCAGTCACCTACATCTGAAACGATTATGTATCATGATAGACTAGGAGGATTTTGGATTTGATGGCGTCTCATCATGAGTGACTGCAAATACAGGTACACAAACAAAATGTTATGATGACGGATGGGATGAACGAAGGGAGCACATGCAGAAGGATAGGTTCGCCAACAGATGAACAAACAATGGATGAAAAGAGATGTGCTCGCAAATGGACGATCATGCAAATATGTGTTCACGGATGGACAAACGAGAAAACAATGCATGCAAAGATATGTGCTCATGAAAGGATGATCATGCAAAGATGTGTTTGTGGATGGACAAACAAGAAAACATGAAAAATGTGTTCATAGGATGGACATGCACTTTTCGTGAATGAGCGAACCTGTTAGGCCTTCCAACATATAAGCAAGGAGCAACGTGTGAATGCAACATCAAGTGAACCAATGACCATCAAAGACTTCATGCACTTTGCCATGTAGAGGTGAAGCGGTGACACACCATGAGGACATCCATCACCCAAGAACATTGTAGCTCGTCATGCACACAAGAAACAACACGAATGTTCCAACACTGTCATGTCGAGTAATATCATCCACATCTCTACTGTGGGCCATATTGTCAATCAATGTAATGTAACGTGGAAGTCCGAGAGACCGACTTGTTGTACAAAGAGTCATGTAAAGTCAAAAAGTCATGGAATTCAAATAGTCATGAGGGTAGCCGAACAACCATAAGGGTCCATTTCACCCTTGGCTATAAATACCCCCTCATTTGCACATGTAAAGGACTTTTCACATCATCTCTTCCCACATAGCCTTAAGATTATGTAATCTTTTCTTTGAGGAGTAAGTAGTGGCTCCAATGCCCCACCCACAGGGTTAGTGATGTATGGTGTAACGATGTGTCTTGGAACTTTTGCTTAATTCAGAAGCCTGCTAATAGGCCAAAACATTTTCACACTTGTATTGTAACTGTTTCAAGACTAATCTTGAACACTTGTAATGCATGTTGCTTTAACCTGTGTTTAACACTTGAACTCATTCACTTGTTGTAATACATATCTTTTAATGAAAATGTGTTGTATATGTTGTTAACGTTGTCTCACCCATGTTGGTTATGTCCACAAACATTAGACAAACCTTTCAGATAAAACTTGCTATAAAAACCATTTCACTAGCACGGACCCATCCGTTGAGTGTTGTACGTGTTATCTTCCCTTGTCTGTTGTGACTATTGCATCCATGTGGACCATTCCTTCGGAAGCTATGCACGTCCTATTGTGTTGTGTGTTCCTAACAGAGTTGGGGCTTCTCCCCAATTGACATGGGACTCACTCCCACCCTCTCCCTCTATGGTGAAAGAACCATTGTCACAAGAGACACTTACAATCACCAGGCATGCGAACCTCACTTCTCGCAAGACAAAGCAGACCACTCTCCTGCGTTGACAAGCAAGAGTTGAGGCAAATATTTAAGATAATGGAAACTAGGCCATCGTATCGAATGGGACTCCCAAACGAAACGATGTGAGGTCTAGTTGGGACTTCATACAAGGGTGATCCACTAATGTTGGCTGGTCCAACACCGTCAACAGTTTATTAATTAAATTATGCTAGAATTTAATAGTACATTGTGCTTTTCCTATTTTTCTTTGAACATAAGTATGTAGAATTGCTCTCCTTTGATAAATAGTTTTACTTGAATAAGTGTCATTTTCCTTATCATCTGAACATTACCAACCATTACTCATAACAAAATCAGTTATGCTTGAATACTTTGCTTGAGTTGGAGAGTTATTCATTCCTTGTCTTGGTCCCCTTTTTTTGAATAGTGCCACTTGAATTAGTGTTGCTTTATTTATCATCCGAACATTATCAACCATTATTCATAACAAAATTATTTTCGCCTAGATAAATTTGATTGATTTGGAAAGTTATTGGTTCCTTTCTTGTGTGCGAGGGTTATTTCTTTTTATTTGTTCTTGTAAGTAAGCTTCTTTATATTAAATTGGTACCAGATTACATAATATCAAATTCCTTTTGTTGTGGTTGTTGGAAAATTGATAAACCGATGCTTCCTGTGTGTTTCACGACATGGACAAACCACCTATCGTGGATCCTTATCTATGGCGATGTGATTGTTGACCAATAATTGTGGGTTTTGGTCTAATGACAATCATGATTCCCAACAAGTGGTTTTAGAGCATAGGTCACGAGTTTGATACACACTTGACTTGCGTTGGGGGGATATTGTTGGATGTTGGATAAACTAATGTTCCCGGTGTGTTTTGTGACATGGGCTAACCGCCTCTCATGGATCCTTAACTTTGGCGATGCGATCGTTGACTAATACTTGTGGGTTTTGGTCTAACGACAATCGTGATTCCTAACAATGGTTCACCATATTGGAAACAAAACTGACGACAAAAGTTAATGTATTTTAATATCTCAAATTTCCTATACTAGCCAGATACATACAAAAATATGTACAGGCGAAGACTTCATTATGAAATACATTATGCCACAATATTGGTAATTCCATGTGAAATAGAAAAACCATGAGTTAACTGAAAGCATCAAGAGGACGTGGAAATATCAATAGTGCATGGAATGGATGGATTGATTGGAGGTGCATGATTAGGTTTGTTACAGAGTTGCTCCTTAATGCACACTATTTCTTCATGTTCTTCCACCCCAATGGGGTTTCTTGTGTGCAAGGGTTGTTAATAATGTATTTTATTAATTTATTTAGATACTAAGAAAAAAATATATAACTAATAATATTGACCAAACCTATTTCACTATTGATTGATTGATCAAGATTGATGTACTTATGTGAAATTTAGACTTAGATCATATATTCAAATTTGAGCAAAGATGCACTCCCTATTATTGTTCAAATTGAGTAAATATATATTCCTTATTATTATTTATAGTAATAATTGTAAACTTGAAAAATGTTAGGTTAAATATTTTGTGGTTCCACTTAACTTTCGAAACATAAAATAAAATAATTAAAGAAATTAATTAAATCAATAATATTGATAATATTATAATATTATATTCTTTAAAGATAAAGATAACAATTTATCATTTTTTTTAAGGAAATAAGTAGATTTATATTGATGTAACTAGAAAATAGGCCAACTCCTTTACAATCAAAGAAATTCTTCATCATCAATGTTCCAATCTTCTTCACAAAAAAACCTGCATCTACCCTTCCTAATTTTAATTATAATTTTAACAAGAGTGGTCTTGTAGAGCCTCCAAAAGAATCCACATATTACTACATACTTACATAACTTTAAAAAAAATTATATATCAAACAAAAATATCTACCGACTTCCTACCTTTTTAGCACTAGTGCTTTCCACTGGTCCCTCCTTGTTAATTTCCACATGTAGAGGAAATGAAGGTGTCATTCAAGGGGCTTCATCAACATGTCGAGCAACCCATTCATCATGAGAATGAGGTTCCATGATTTCAAATACATCTTTGAGGACACCTAGGGTAGCAACCTCCACCGAAACCTCAATGATATCCACCTTAGTAATATTTTCCAGCTTGGTGACCAAATTTTCCATTGAGAGTCGAAGACGCTCTACATCCCCACACACATCCTCCAACTGATAAGAGACAAAAACAAAATGAGAATGAGCCTCCATCATAATTTGATCATTTACCTTAGCAATGATAGCCAACAATTCAATCTTAATCGTCTCCAACTATTCCTTTGTTACATTCCCATCACCATTGCTAACTGAATATTCCATGGCGCCAACTGATTTTCCTCTAACCCAAATCAAAAACAATTTAACATCTTGAAAGATCCCTTTATAATACATACCATGATCCAAGGTACTTCCAGATTTGAGGTTTGTGCATTGAATGCTGACATTCCTTTTTTGAGCCAATTTTTCTCGAAATGTCATCCCTACTATCGCCATCCTGCTCGCACTTTATTGTAGAATTAACTTCTCTAGTGCATAAGGAGTACCTACCATGCTTGAGCTAAAGCAAAGATTTAATGCTACCCGAAATGGAATCTACATGTCCTTTGACATGACGTTTTCATGCCATTTCTTCCAACTGGAACATTTAACCTTGCTTTCCTGTGAATAATTGTTTTTCCTGTTGAGATCCTGCAATGCCTTGTGCTTTGGGGAAGTTAGTAATGGCCTGCCAATCCGTAATTATCTTTGCTAGTTTAATGAGAGATTCATGATCCATGTACCTTGCATATTCATGGGATATGAGAAATGGAGGTTTCACCTTGTTCATTTATTATGATCCCTTGCCCAAGGTTTACACCCTTGTTGGCTTGCTCGTCTGTTTCTTGATTATTCTCCCTCTTTACATGATAAAATTCGAGGACATCAAATCTCTTAGATAGCATCCAAATTCGATGGAAGACCGATGATAGTTTTTCTTCTAGATTTTTGGAGAGATTGTGGCACTTTTAGATTTTGATCATTGAGTCTCCTAATACATATAACTATTGAATTCCTCTTGAGATTTCTAAGTTTGGTCCTTTCTAAAGGGATAAAACCTGCTTGGTTATTTGATGCTATTCCAACCCCCAAGCAAATTTACACCCCATTTTTCCATTGGGGCCATAAAGTACCCCTCCTACTCCTTCCTCCCCCAGATTTCCATTCAATGCTCCATCAAAGAAGAGTTTATATTTTCATAAATAGGCTCTCCAATCCAAGAATTTATCCCCTGTCAATCATATTAGAAAGGAAGGTTGGTCTCTATGGGACTTGAAGCTACCAACATGACCAGATAACCTGCTAAGCTTAAGCCATTCTTTTTCTTCATTTGAAAGATCATCCTGTTTATTTGAGTTGAACTCCCTTAAGGAAATGACTTCAAAAATAAATTTAGTGGCCTTCATGGTAGTTGTGTTTGGATTCAACTTGATATTCTGAAAAATTTCCTGATTGTGGGAGAGAAAAATTTCCCAACAAAGATACTTAGGAATGACAATACAACATCTGATTATTATTGAGTCCAGATTTCGGTTTAGAGGATAGAAGGATTTCCATATTCCATACATTTCAGACCAGTTTATAGGAATATATTAAATTTGACCAACTGGATGAAAGGTGAGTTTCCAAACTTCAATTGAAAAGGGGCACTGCGTAAACACATGATTGATGTGCTCCTCAATTTCTTCACAAAGAACACAATGCGAAGGCCCTTGTATTTTTATTTTTTTCAAGTTCTCCATAGTCAGAATATTCCCACGAACCAATTCCCAACAAAATATGTTGATTTTAGGGAGCCCATCTTTATTCCAAATAATACCCTTCATACCCTTCTTTGAAGGGGAGTTTCTTAATCAATGTTTCATACACTTCTTAGACAGTCTAATATATCTTCTTACCTCATGTTCATATTTGTCGATCCAAATAGTGAGGAGTTACTAACATAAATCCTTTTAATGATTGAAGCAGAGTGAGCCACAATTGAGAGAGATGTGGCATACAATTTGGGCAATGACATCCCTTCCAGACTCTATCATCATCCAAGGCTAGGATGTCAACCAAATTATAAAGACCCTACTCTTCCATCAAAAGTGATAGTTCCCTAACTCTGTGATCTCCATTAACCAATTAGGCAGAAGGGACTTGGTATTTCCAAAGATGGATGCATCATCCATTCTCTAATTGCTAGCCGAGATTCTCTAATAATACTGGAGTTGTTGCCTTGAAAAGCTTCCAAATATTTCTTCGCCGCCCCTCCTAAGTTTCATTCTCATGTATGAGCAAATGATTTTTAGGGAAATATTTTCTTTAGGAAGGATTTCTTCCAACACGCTTTGGAGTCTGAGAGGGGCCTACATACCAATTTCGACCCCAAGGCTAGATTCATATATTCAAGGTCTTTAATTTCTAGACCTCCTAGTTTTTTTGGCAACCTTACTATATTCCAGTTCACTAGATGGAAGAGAATCTCATTCTTATTTCCTCCTTTCCATAATAATTTCCAGATCATGCTACTTATATTATGAATAACACTCTTTGGAGTGAGAAGCCCTGACCTAATATACATTGGGAGGGTGGAAAGCACCAATTTTATAAGTACAGTCTTCCCAACCACATATAACCAGTGTGCTCCCCACGAGTGAATCCTCCTTTTTGTCTTTCATAAAATTGCTTCCCAATCATCTCCATTCGAGGGGCCTATTGAGATGGGAATGCCTAGACAAGTGAAATATTTCCAATCCTTAACCGCGAGAATACACACAACATTAGACATTTCTTGTAATACAACCTATGAGCAATTCCAACCTGATAATTGAATTTTATTTTTGCTTACCACTCCACCTAATAAGATCAAATAACAATTTGTTGTTGCTGAGACAAACACCCTCAAAAATTTTGCGTACACTTGAATTTTG
This sequence comes from Pinus taeda, assembly GCA_000404065.3. Classification (NCBI taxonomy): domain Eukaryota; kingdom Viridiplantae; phylum Streptophyta; class Pinopsida; order Pinales; family Pinaceae; genus Pinus; species Pinus taeda. Next base: position 206,246 of record APFE030446662.1, read on the forward strand.
GAGTCTACTGAGGATTCTGCGATCAGTCATTTTGTAGTCACTTCTTGGTCGGTTGATGCCTTGTTAAGTTTTTGAGCTCCCTCTTGGATTAGAAGTGTCAAAGTCACCTTATCGCACATGGTCACTTTGCAATAGGTTCATGAGTGAATTCTTTACGTAAGATTTTATAGGAATATCACAATCCATCAAGATTGTGCCTGTATGATGATCAACCCATGTCGATAGTCAGTGTATGCTTTCATTGAAAATACCTCACTTTTGGTTGTGATTGTACTATTGTTTCAGTGAGTTTTTCAAACTGTCTCTTTTGCACGCCTTCAATTTCACGAGTACCACTTTCATGTTTTGACTACTTCCTTCACTTGATTTCATCTTAATTAGTTTCATTTTCATGTTATCTTGGCTCTAGCATGTGTCAGTTTCATCGTCGTTCACATGCTTTTTTTTATATCAAAAATGTCATATTTTGGCATGGGAAGTGTCGTTTATCATGTAAAGTGGAGTTTTTGCTTGTTTCAAGGGGTAAATTTGGTATTGATGAGTCCTACTAATCATGTAGACATTTTTTACACTCATTCCCAAAGTTTCATGCACTCTTACACAAGTGTCATCACTTTCATCGCAAAGTGTATCTTTTGTGTTGCACTTGGAGAGGTATGTTGCATTGTTTTCACTTTGAGGGCATTGTGTTTTTCTTTTTTTTGAGTGATCAATGTTGGTCATCAACTGTTCCAAGTGTGTGATCATGATATAGATTTGTCTTTTCTCACTTGAGCTTCACTGATCCCACACTTAGCCTTATTCAAAAAATTCCATTCCCGGGCGACTTAACTTCACTTAGCCTTTCAGAATTGCACATTGCATTGTCTCAACCCTCAACCCTTGACCTTGCCTCTTGGAATTTCACACTGTGCAGTGTCATTGTTCTACACTAGTCCTTGAGCTCTAGAATTGTGCACTCCTAGACTCCATCTAGCCTTCTCTATGCATTGCGTAGTCTCAAGCATCAAGCCTTAGCCTTGAGCTCTTGAACTGTGCAACTGTGCAATCACTTGTCCTCTCTCCCTCTAGAACTATACATTGGGAAACTTCAAGCCTCAGGCCTCAAGCTTGAGGCTTTGAACCCTCAATTGCATATATACCATCCTATTCTCCTGTCTGAACTGCGCATTTGGAAACTTCAAGCCTCAAGCTTGACCTCTTGGGTTCTTGAACTTTATAGTCACTTAGCCTAGGCCTTCAAAACTAGGCACTGTGAGCCCTTGAGTCCCTCAATAATGCATTCCCTTTACCCAGGCCTACAAAACTGCACATTTTTTAACTGCAAGGCTCAAGCTTCCAGCCTGAGACCTTGAGTCACTCAACCACACAATCCTTTGACCTTGTCCACCATGAACTGCATATTGCATAGTCTCAAGCCTCAGTCCCGAACCTTGATCTCTAGAACTACACAATCCCTAAGGTAGTCAGTCAACCAATCACTAGTTATAGCCCTGATAAGTGATTTCATGAAGCATCTTAGACTAGGAGTTTATCAGAATGACGTTGTCTTGTCATGGGTGGATTGCAGTCACATGTATTCTATTATGTCATGATAGGATGATGATGAAGGATATGGAGAAGGAGAGCATGATAGAAGACACCTAAGGAGTCGAGGAGATAAGATGATCACCAGGCAAGAAGATGAAGGGACACTGTATTAAAAAATAAGACCAAATATCAAGACTGCATGAGGAATCCATCTGATTCACAAACCTTTGGAGGGATGATATGAAGAAAAAAACATATCTCTCATAAATATAATGTATTGGATACATATTTTATTGAAGACAAAGTAGTAAGAAGGACAACTTGGCACTGCCACATCATCATGCAATCCATGTCATCAGTATCATGTCATGTCTGGTCATGAGTCATTATTTTCCACATCATTTGTGGATTATGTAAATTCAATATTGAAGAAATCTTATGTAAAGTGGAAGTCCAAGAGTCATCCACGTAAAACGAAAAATTCATGTAGGAAGTTGAAAGGTCATTGAGAAATCAAATAGTCATGAAGGTAGTCCAAGAGTTACAAGGGAGGTAAATGATCACCCCATTTGTTATATATATGCCCTCATTATTCATGTAATGGAATTCTTCACCTTGGATCCTCCTACTAGGCATTAGAGAGGAAGATAGTTGTTTGTAGGAGCAAGTGACTGCTCTAATTATACACTATTAGGGCTAGTGATGTTCACTGTCTTGATGTATCTTGGAACTTTTACTTAATTTAGAAACTCGTTGAGCCAACATGCTTTCATGCACATGTCATGAATATCGTAAGGATATTCTTTGAATGTTTGCGATGTATGTTTTTTTCATCTTTACTAAGGAAATTGAACTATTTCAGTGGCTTTGGTACTTATGTTGTTGAAGGTGTGTTGTATTTGATTTAGCAATCATTGCCTCCTTATGAACTATTTCACTGGTTGATCAACGATTCATTCTTATGTACATACGCATGTGCATTTTCTAGATTAATACTATTACTTGTCCTTAAAGGGCCCACTTTTCTCTTCCTTTTCGATAGAAGGAACTTGATACTTTTCGTAGTTGAACATTTCACAAGGCATACTCACTCGCTTATCTGAAAATCCGTGTGTATTACTTTCTTGTGCTTAACTATGTAGTCAAGAAAAATATACAAGAATACATGGTAGCTGGACCGATACTTTGGATGGGGTTCCTACTCCAAATAGTGTGATGACTAATTGGCACTTCACATCAAGGAGAACCTCTTGGTTGATTGATTTCTAGCACCGTCAACATAATCCAAAACTTTTCTAAAACGAGAAGCAATAATTTGAGAAGTACCAACCAACAGGAGAATGTCATCAACAAATTGGGAGTAATTAATATCTTTGACATTGTGGGCAATACATAGTCTCAGAAGCTTCCCTTCTTGCCTCGTTGCTTCCAAATTTTGACTTAGACTTTCTACCATGATGACGTATAATAAATGGGAAAGGGGGAAACCTTGACACAAAACTCTTGAGGTTAAGAAGAAGGGCGTTAGACGACCATTGACCAACAGGGCCATCCAAGGGGCCCCAATTCATGCTTTGATCCATTGAATCAAATCCTGACAAAATCCAATTTTTTCAAGAATAAGAAATAAAAAGAGTGATTTACCTGATCAAATGCGTTTACCATATCTAGCTTGATGAATGATCCTACTTAACCTACTTCCTTACTGGTATGGATGGCCTCTTGTACCAAAATTATTTTGTCCAAAATATATCTATTCTACATAAAACCCCCTTGATTCTTAGAGATAAGAGAGGGTGACAATTTTTTCAAATGACTAGAAATGATTTTGGTTAATATTTTGTAGGAGTTACAAAGAGATATTGGAAGAAATTGAGAGAAATTGACTGGATTTGATTCCTTCGGAATGAGAGAAATAAAGGATGAATTAATTTCTCCTCCCAACTTCTTTTTTACTTAGGAATGATTTAACATGCGAAGAAAGTCCTTTTTGATCATATACCAAAAAATACAAAAGAAGCTTATTGAGAAGTCATAAGGTCTCGGGACCTTGACCTAGTCAAGAGACCAAATTGCTTCTAAAACTTCATCCTCCTCGATCACCTTTATAAGATCCAAATTTGCAAGAGGTGAGATCACACTAGGCATGGCCTTGAGAACCTCTGCGCTTGATATATTGGAAAGATAGAAATGCCTCATGCTTGATATCTTCAAAAATGAGACTCTCGATTGACCGTTCGAGATTATTTCCTTGACTCAATTTTGTTTCTTCATTTATTTAGATTTATTATGAAAGAATGAAGTGTTTGAATCCCCCACTTTTAACCATAGAATCCTTGAATTAAGTCGCCATAGCTGCTCCTCTTGTCTTCTTGCCTTAAAAATATTTCAGGTGAACTCCCTTTCCTTTTGTAAATGCTTCTTTTCTACGAGGGTCACTTCACATTGCCGATAATGATCTTCTAGTTGCTTAACCAATTCCTTTCTTTGTTGACCAGGGGGATGATAAGCCTCCTTTAACTCCTAAGTGTTTTCTTAACATTCTAAAGTATATATTCCCAAATGAATGTCAGAGAACCTTGAACTGTATTGCTCGAAGCTTGAGTGATCAGATCAACCACCCATTCCTCTTGAATCCATGCAGAGTTGAAGAAAAATGGGATTGGACCAAGATTTTATGGTCTTTCCAATTGCAACATTATTTTATGATGATCAGATTCGCTTGAAGCCTTAATAGTTAAGATACATTCTAACGCTTTCGAAATCCAATTTCTATGTATTAAAAATATGTCTAGATCAACAACAATATGGCTATCCCCTGATCTATGATTTGACCATGTGTACTTCCCTGCTTTCAGAATAACATAAAACAATTCCCAGTCAACAATTAAATCCTCCATGTGATCCTTAAAGGGATTTCGAATGATGCTTCCCCCTATTTTTTCTTCTGCATTCAAGATTGTATTGATATACCCTCCAAGTATGCAGTTATGATGCAAATATTTACTTTTTAACATGTCAAGAGAGTCCCAAACTTTCACTTTCATACTATAAATAAAAATAGCATATATATTTATAAATGGGATGTGCTCCCCTGAATACTTGGATTCCAGAACCGCTATAATCCAAAAATGAGATTTAAAATTTTCGAGGAGGGTATAATGTCTTTCGACCAAAAGATACATAGACCCCCAAATGCTCCTCTTTAAGGCTAGACCAAACCTAAGATTCCCTTCTAGAAATAATCTGCTGCTTAAAAATCTCTTGCTCACTCATCTTGGATTCTTGAAGAAAGAGAACCTGTGGAGATTCTTGTTTCACTATATCTTTTACAAATAGGGTTTTTGTAGGGCTCCTCAAACCCCTTATATTCTAGGATAAAATTTTCATTTAGAAGAATGGTTCTTCGAAAGGCCCCCCTTCCTTCATTTCCTTCTCGACCTTTTCCTCCTTTGCCCTTAAGTATTTCTGCAATCAGTGGTTGGCTCCAAAATTTTTTGTTTTGTTTTGCTTCTTTTTCCCTCACCATTTTTTGTTTTGGCTAGCCATTTTTTCTGGAACTTTCCATCTTGTGACTACTTCTCTCATCCACATAAACCAGGTTTTGGGCCATGTGGCAGGTTATTACCCTAGTTATTTCTTCAACTATACTGATTGGATAATGGTGCGAATGAGAAGCGCATTTATGCGAAGACAGGTGTTCCACAATCAGAGAAACATAAGGGGTCTTTGAAGGCACAAATTCATTGATTTCTCTTTCTTTTGACTCTTCGTACTTGTCTTCATTCTCCAACGTTTCTTCATTCTTGACTGATTTTGGTCAACTAATCTATCACCATCTTGATTCTGAAGTGCATTAGAAGGGTTTGAGGATTTGGATGCCAGATTATTACCCTTATTAACTTGGGGTTTTTGAGAGGTTCCCTTTCCTTTAATTCCACCTCTTCATTGCGTTTTCCATTTTTCTTCTAGAGAGCTTGTTTTCTCAGGGCCTTTCTTGCTTGGCATCTTAGAGCAATCATGAGCGAAGTGACCATATTCATGGAAATATCAACATTTAAATGGAATATGCTCATACACAATTTTTTGATGTTTCCACTCTCTAAGGTTTAGGTTGATCTCAGTTGGTAACCTTTTTTCTAGGTCTACCTCCACATAGATCTTTGCACTATAAAACTACGAGCCCTTGGGTTCAAATTTATTAAGGTATTTCCCTAGTCCATTTCTGATTGTGTGAAGACAATCATCACTCCAGCAAGAGAGAGGGGGACGAGCAAGCTTAACCAAAACCGAGATAATGGTTGGATGTCCTCATTTTGTTTGAATTCAAGGGTCCATTTATTCAAATACATACCACGAGACCCAAAAAATATGGCCTGTTTCAAAAGATTACATCCCTATATTCTTTGAACTCAAAAAAGAAAGCGAAGAAACCATTACCCACTGCATATAAAGCTATATTGTCCTTCATTTTTGATTTCCAAGTTTTTTTGATCCATACCAACATTATACTTGGTGAAGGCCACATTCTAGAAAATTTCCCAATTAGGGCATGTTTTGAATATGCGAGAGAATTTTGACGAGCACCCACAAGAAGAGAAATATCTCACACCTCATCATTCCGTTTGACGAATTTTGACTATGCTTCAAACGAATGCACACACTTTGGCAGAGAAGGAACCATAGCATGAAATATGGTGGCTGGATCGACATGCAATGAAGCAAAAAAGAGGAGGGGGAGGAGGGGGATTGACCCCCTCTGTGGTTGCCATCAAAGGGGAACCTAGGGTTTCTACATGCACCAGGGAGGTCAAAGATTATCCTTGATAACAATTTATCATTACTAAAAGGAAGTTTTGAAATACCACAAAGATTTCATAAATTTTAATTTGTCTAATCATTTTTTTCCTCCATTATGAATTTGTAAAAATAAATGTTATGAAAATCTAGATTAATGTTTATGATCTACATAGTAAAATAAGTCACTTTATTAAGGAAGTTGAATTGTTAAAAAGATTTATAAATCTTATTTTATTTAGTCTAAAACTATATTCTCACATTATGAATTTAGAAAAAATAAATATTTCCAAAATCAAGATTAATGGTCATGATTTACATCGTGGAGTCACTTAACTAGCCAAAAACACATTAACATCAACAATTTTATAAAAAGTTCTATACTGAAAACACTGAAGATAAATATCATTTCTTTTCAATTGCCCTACCTTTCACAATATATGATATCATTTTTCTCTAATTCCATAATTTAATTATTCTTCAATTCCTTCTTACTTACAAAAATGATAACAACATTGGCATTTCCATTTGTACCATGTGCAAACACAAATACCATTCCAAACACCCCTTAAGTAACATTCTAAATATCTCTTAAGATTGATGTCACTGTTGTTGGATATTTCTAGTAGTTTGACATGTTATCTAGAACTGTGATTTGATTTCCATGAGATTATGCATATTAAGTCTATGTTATCACCTTTACACTAAGCACCATCCTTAAAATGAGAGGAAGTGAATATGTGTTTCTCAAAATCTTAGTTTTTTCCTTTTGTTTTGTTTTTTTTAAATTTAAATTTAAATTTTTATGCATGACTAAAGAATCAACAACTAGGCCACTCTCATACTGGTGTGACACACCATCAATTTCGATGACTACCACCATTTAGTTGAGGGTTACTTTGGTGGGAGAACCTTGGTATTTTGAACCTGTGACAACTATGCAAGAAGTGCTTTAACAATGCACCCGTTCACCAACTATTCTATGCTCTATGGTCAAGTTTCCCAAAAAAATATTTCTAAAATTATATCTCTCTATATATAACCAATAAAACTATTGTACCCAATAAAATTGTTTTAAAACAATTTAAGTATTGATTAAATAATTTTTATATTTATTAAGTAAAATATATTCTTAGATAATATTAAATAAACATAAGTTTTTTTACTAAAATAAAAACTTTTTTATACTTTATATAATGATTTGTATGTTTTTGATTAAATAGTTTTGATATTCATTCAGTAAATATATTTTTGGATAATATTAAATTAGTTTAATTTTGAGAATATAAAAAAAAACAATGTTTGGAGCCATTATAAGGATATTTTATTATAAGCTTAATATGTCACATGTAGGAATTGAATCACGGTGGGAGGATAATAACATTTCCCCAACCACCCAAATTGCATTCAATTAACATAAATCAACATAAATTTATTTTATATATCTAAAACAAACTTTCATAAATTTCAATATAGTTGCGTATTATTGGACATTGGATAACACTTAAAATCCTCTTAGGAAAAAAAATTATTCACTTTGTAATACTTGAAAAATAAAAGATGGAAAATTCAATTCCTTAAAATACCTTCTTAAAATATTTCAATAGAAATGAATATATATTCTATTAAGTTTGTGTGTAGTCACAACAAATACTCAAGGAATTTTACATTTTTGGTTTTCATCCTTCATGCCGAGATGCCTAATATTGTTTGTTTATAGTTCTAAAGGGATGCATATTGCCTCAAACTTCAGTACATTACTGGAGGTATACTAGCATAACCACATTTACCAATGTGGTTAATATATGCCAATAGGCATATATGAAGATATATACAATCACATTTTCCAATAGGCTATATCAACCACATTAATAATTTTTATGTGTATTTTTTAAAAACCAACTATATAAATAATAACAATCATATTCTTATATATTTATATATTTATGGTTATT
>APFE030446662.1:226236-260375 GCA_000404065.3 Pinus taeda
ATCTTCAGTAAATGCATCAGAACATTATTAACCACATTAACAGTAAACAGGTGTAGTAAAACAGTACATATCATCACACATAAGAAGCACACATGAACACCATGATATAAGGTGGAAACCCAATGTGGGTGAAAACCACCTGCTGCAATTCGTCTCTTTCTTCCTTTAATAAGAAACTTCTTTTACAATGTACTGGTGTAGACCTTTACCAGCACGCAGGCTACAAACTCCAGAGGGGTACAACCCTCTCTCATTTTCCAGTTACTTCTGGAAGGGAGCTACAACCCCCTTAGCTCTTGTACTAGCGAATATACTAGTACGTAGGTGCTGACCTACAGAAGGCTGCAACCTTCTTTCTCTTCAGGGACCACGTTTCATCAATTTTCAGACTGGATCCATATGTACAAAACAATCACTGCTGCAATACAATCATCAACTTATACTTGCATCATAAATCTCTAAATCACCCAATACCGAATCACTGAAACCCTGTCATCAAAAACACAGAACGCAAACCAGAGCCCAGAACTCTGCAACAAACCAGTAGAATCAACAACAACCTGAATTACCAAATCTCATAATGCATACGCTACTTTACTATATCAAAACCGCGTGTATAAGTGCTTTCACCTCATACAACTTGCGTACAGATCTAAAGATAATTACTTGTACCTTCGCTGTTATATCAACCCAATCCAAGCAACACAAACAGATAACCGGCGATACTAGATCTTCACACTTCGTCAAACATTCATTCCTTGCACCCTTTTTGTCTAATGATCTTCTCCTTATATAGGTTAGGATTCTCTCAATACCATGGTCCAAAACCATGTAGAAACAATACCATGAACCCAATACTTGGGGTCGTCACTTTGGACCAAATACTATGGACCAAATACCACAGACCAAAACCATGATTTCCAACATGTACGCGCCTTTAATTCTATTAACCCACGTGTATACGTGTACGCTCCTTTGCTCCGCTAACCCGCGTATATATGCACTTTCTTCACGGTAAACCTGCGTATATCTCTCTATTTACCTGCTGCACTATGATTTGTCCTCTGAGTGAGTTGCCATCACCTGTATAAATTCCTCTGAGTGAGTTGCCATCAAGGACAACACTTGAATCATAATGCCAACAATCTCCCCCTTTGGACTTGATGGCAACAACATCACCAAGTCACTCTCCCCCTTTGACATCAAGGGCAAAGGGCGGACCAAGATATTCTCTTCTTTGATCTCCATCTGCTATCCATACTCCCCCTGTGTATCAGCTGACATCTCTGATTGAGCTCCTCCTTTCTATGTGCCGAGATGTACCAATCTGTCCATGCTCCCCCTGAGCTCATGCACGATCTGCACAAGCATGCCATGATTCTATACATACATCTTATGATAGTTATCAACAACTATCATACACCATATGATCTACACTCTTGCAACAGGATGTATCATTTAGCTACATAAGTATCATCACCAACTTCTAATCATAATGCCAACAATGCCTTGTTTGAGGTATATGCTCCCCCTGAGCTAGTGCCAACCATCTCTTATCATGACCAAACCTTTCCTTGAGTCTGTTCCGCTGCCCTTTCTTCTGATCTCCATATACGCGACTCTGCAGCCTGTAGCTCGCGTATATACGCGACTTATCTTCATTATATCAGCGTATGCAAGATGGAATACTGACTTTCTTCACTTTCAGTATCCCCTGTGTCTCTTATGTCAGCTAACTGAGTTATGTCACACCTTTCTGTCTCTAATTCTGTCTTCTGAAACTGTGATGATGTATGGTCCTCTTGTTTTGAACTTTGAAATTTGCTCTTGCATTCCCTTGCTTTATGTCCAAGTTTGTTGCATGAATAACATATTACATATTTCATGTTCCTTCTATTGCAATCAATTGCTTTGTGTCCATATGCATTGCAGACAAAGCAATATCCTCTGAAGTACCTGGGATGTGATGATCTTTTGTGATGATCTTGAACCAGTCTACTTCTACATCTGGCTGCAACATGTCCAAGATTATGACATACATAGCTTTCAACATTATTCAGTGGAGGAGTAAAGATCTCGTTCCTTGATTGTTGATGGGGATGACTTCTCAACTCCTTGTTGATCATTTTAGATTTCCCTTTGGAGTTCCTTGCCTCACCTTGTGAACTGGATTCACCTTCAACAGATTCATGAAAGCCAAGACCAATCTTGATACTAGGGGATCTTTGACTACCAAGAATGTCATCCAAAATCTTAGTACTATCTTGAAATCGCAACAATTTATCCTTTTCTTCTAATTTACCTTTTAAGATATTTACCTCAACCTGATGTTGTTCTTCCTTTTTCAGATACTGTTTCCTTAGGTCTTCTTCAGCTTTTCTTCCTTCTTCCACTTGTTGCTGCAATTTGATTACTTCATGTTCAAGAGCTTCTATGTTCTGCTCCTTTGATTTTTCGAGATCTTCTTTTAGAGAGAAGATCTTTGATTCAAGACTCTGAATTGTTATGCTCTGATCTTTTACTATATCATGTAATTTCTCCCTTACCCTGGTTACTGTCTCCAATTGTTCGTTTAATTTGGTAACTTCTTCAGTTTCTTCATTCTTCTTATCATATGCCATGAGACTTCTAATGTCTTCGCTGCCATTGAATGAGTCATTACTTTTAACATGGGTATAATAGCTTCTATTACCTTCTTCCAACATATTTCCTTTGTTATGAGGGCATCTAGCAGCATAGTGACCAACTCTACCACATGAAAAGCATTTGAAAGCTAGCTTACCTTTGAATCAACCAGTTCCCCGTTCAAGATTCTTGACAAAATTTACCTCCTCTTCTTCCTCTAACATGTATCTTGATGCTTCGAATGCAGCTTCTGATGGTCCCTCTTTTCACATCTCAAAAGCAGTTAAGATTCCGTGAAGATGTGACATGGTGATTTTCTGCAGATTATCCTTTTCTTCTATGGCAGACACTTTGGAATCAAATTTAGCAGACAGGGATCTCAAAACCTTTTCAACTAAGACAACTTCCTTAAATTCTTCACCCAAATCCCTCAAACAATTTACAATCTCATCCATACGCAAGAAGTAATTAGCTATGCTTTCATTACTATGCATCTTAAGATTTTCATACCGGATTCTAAGAGTTTGAAGCTTTGCTCTTTTTACCTGTTCATCTCCTTCGTAGCTTAGAATGATTTTGTCCCATATTTCCTTAGCTGATTTGAAATGCATGATCTTCATAAATTCGGATTGTGTCAAACTCCCCAATAATACAGTAAAAGCTTTGGCATTGAGCTCATATTTCTTTTTCTCGGCTGCATCTGTAGGAACTGCTGATGGGAAATTGTATCCACTTTCTACGATTCCCCAAACTTCTCCTCCAAGTGATTGTAGATATGTTGTGGTTCTTATCTTCCAGTGGGTAAAGTTGCTCCCGTCAAAGATTGGTGGCCTGATATGTGCCTCTTTTTCAGGATTAGCCATTCCGATGGATCTTTTCCTTCAAGCGATCAAGCTTCTTCAAAAAGGACCTGCTCTGATACCAATTGTTGGAAATAATACTGAGAGGGGGGGTGAATCAGTATTATCAAGTCAAATAATTATTTTCCAAAAACCAAATTGTATACGCTACTTCAGTTAATTCAACACGCGTATATACGCAACTATTCAGAAGTAAAACCGCGTATACAGAGCAAACCTTTTAATTTACTTAAACTTTCAGATGATGATTGTTAATCTGAGATGCAGCATCAAATAACAGTAACCAGAGACAGTAAAACAGAGCAGAAAGACGATCACACATAAGAACACCAGATATAAGGTGGAAACCCAATGTGGGTGAAAACCACCTGCTGCAATTTGTCTCTTTTTTCCTTTAATCAGAAACTTCTTTTACAATGTACTGGTGCAGTCCTTTACCAGCACGCAGGCTACAACCTGCAGAGGGCTACAACCCTCTCTCATTTTCCAGTTACTTCTGGAAGGGAGCGACAACCCCCTTTTCTCTTTTACTAGCGGATATACTAGTACGTAGGTGCTGACCTACAGAAGGATGCAACCTTCTTTTCTTCAGGGACCACGTTTCATCAATTTTAAGACTGGATCCATAAGTACAAAACAATCACTGCTGCAATACAATCATCAACTTATACTTGCATCATAATCTCTAAATCACCCAATACTGAATCACTGAAACCCTGTCATCAAAAACACAGAACACAAAGCACAGCCCAAAACTCTACAACAACCAGTAGAATCAACATCAACCTGAAATACCAACTCTCATAATGCATATGCTACTGTACTATATCAAAACCACATGTGTACGTGATTTCACCTCATACAACCCGCGTACAGATCTAAAGATAATTACTTGTACCTTCGCTGTTATATCAACCCAATCCAAGCAGCACAAACAGATAGCCAGCGATACTAGATCTTCACACTTCGACAGACATTCATTCCTTGCACCCCTTTTTGCCTAATGATCTTCTCCTTATATAGGTTAGGCTTCTCTTAATACCATGGTCCAAAACCATGTAGAAACAATACCATGAACTGAATACTTGGGGTCGTCACTTTGGACCAAATACTATGGACCAAATACCACAGACCAAAACCATGATTTCCAACATGTACACGCCTTTAATTATATTAACCCGCGTGTATATGCATACGCTCCTTTTGCTCCGCTAACCCGTGTATATACGTACTTTCTTCACGGTCAACCAGTGTATATCTCTCTATTTACCTGCTGCAATATGATCTATCCTCTGAGTGAGTTGCCATCACCTGTATCATTCCTCTGAGTGAGTTGCCATCACCTGTATCATTCCTCTGAGTGAGTTGCCATCAAGGACAATACCTGAATCATAATGCCAACAGACCTCGGAGGGGGTGTTATAGTAGGTCTAAATATTATGGATCTAAAGCTCTTTTGAATGGCAATGATACCGGTCAACCTTCCGTATCAGTTCCACCTCCTTCTGAACATTTACAGATTGAGAAACCAAATTCTGACATAGTAATCCATCTGCCTGCTAAAGGTGTTATTTGAAAAGTCATCTTTTAATCCACATGCTAGAGTGGCCCAAAATTATGACATTGTTGAAGACCTGGATCAGTCTCCTTCAACAATGTCGGCCCTTAAAGTGCTACAAACATGTATAACGCAAAGGAAATTACTATTTTTAGCCACTGGGGCAATTGATCCATATGATTCTAATCTCATAGTCTTTGATCTTGAAAGTCATATACCTAGACTCCCGCATCAAATGGCATTTCAAATCCCATTTTTTGTCAAAACCAAAAGAATTTCTCATACAATAATTGATGAGGGAGCCTCTAGTTGTATTATTTCTATTTCTTGTTGGAAATATATGGTCTCTTCGATGATCAATCAATCACCTACCACTCTTAAAGCCTTTTATGGAAGAGGATTTCAGCCTTACGGTATTTTAAATGACCTACTAGTAGAATTAGAGGGTAAAATGGTTGCTATCAAAGTAGAAGTTGTTGATGCTCAACTTCATTACAATCTTTTTTTCGGTCAATGTTGGACGTATGCAATGTTCGCATAGGTCTCTTCACTTTTTCGAATGACACTATTCCCTCATCAAGGAAGGATAGTGTAAGTATACCAATTTTGTTTTTACACTTCTAATCTAAATTCAACTGGTAGTGTACCCCTTTTGGGGAAAACGACTACTTCTTATGAAGATGTTGGCGGTGGTTTTCTTAAAGATTCATCACTGATGGGAACTTTTGAATTCCCTCCACCCAACACTCCTTTTAGTGTTTCCCAGGTCAAATGATCTCATCAAGCACTCAATAATCATATAACCCTTGGATCATGCCTACACAATCATATTTGACCACTATGGTGACCAAATTCCTCTAAGTCCATTGGAACTTGCTTATTAGGTTGTTCAATCATTTTCAGAACGACTTCTTACTAAAACTAATCAAGTGAATGCGATCATTGACAAGTATTCTTAGTCATCATAATTGGAGCTTATATCATTTCATGATCCTTTCGATAACATGTTTCCAATAGATGAGAGTATAATGGAAGTTATGACTTTAGATGAAATGTGTTGGGATGATTATCATCATCATTCCTCTTTTCTTCCCAACTTTGAAAATATTGAGAATAACTTTTCTACCATGTTTTCACCTAAGATTGTAGATGAACCTGAATTCCCTATATCGATTTTCGAATCTAAATCTAAAAAGAATTTAGAGAATATATCTACAACAATTCCTCTTAACATCTCAGTGAAACCTGGAATTACGAAAAACGTTCATATAAGTGCCTCATGTTCACTTCATGAAATTCATACTTATAAGGCCCTATTCCAAGAATTCTGAGACATTTTTACCTAGCCTTATGAGGAAATGTCACGAATCAACCTAAGTATTGTGGTTCATTAAATCAATACCTATCCATATGCTAAGCCTATTAGACATAGATTACATCCAGTACATCCTAGAAAAGATGTCGCTATCAAAGTTGAAGTTGAAAAAACTCTAAAGGCGGGATTTATCTATATTGGTCCCTTGATTGATTGGGTTTCCAACATTGTTCCTATTAGCAAGAAGAAATGGGCAATAAGAGTATGCATCGATTATAGAGATATTAACAAAGTTTTTCCTAAAGAAAACTATCCTAGTCCCTATATCAACCAAACAATTGATTATTGTGCTGATAATGAAATATTTTCTTTTAGGGATGGATTTTTCAAATACAATCAAATTAACATACTACTTGTGCATCAACATAAAACTGCATTCATTTGTCCATGGGAAACTTTCTCCTATCAAGAACTTCCATTTGGAATGAAGAATGCTAGCGCCACTTTTCAATGGTCTATGTCATACTCTTTTCATGACATTAAAAATATTGCACAACCATATTTATATGGTCTACTAGCACATTCATTGAAACACAAAGATCATCCAGTGCATCTACGAGAAATTTTTCTCTGATGTTGGCATTAAAATATATGCTTAAATACACACAAATTTATTTTTGTGTGAAATCTAGTTGTTTTCTGGGATTTGTCATGTCTAAAGAGGGAATTCATGTTGAACCACATAAGGTAGAGGTTATTCTAAATTTTCCTCCTCCTTCCAATTTATGCCAACTCCAAAGTTTGTAGGGGAAAGAATTGTTTTTACGTCGATTCATTCTGAATTATGTAGAGCTAACTAAAGGTTTCACTTAGCTTTTGAAAAAGGGAATCTCTTTCATTTGAGATGAAAAGGATTTCAATGCAATTAAACACGTGTTGACTCTTACACCTTTGCTACATCCACCTGATTATCACCGAGATTACTTTTTGTATTTAGTTACATCTGACATAACCATTAGTATGGTATTAGTCCAAGAAGATGAATTAAACAATTAACATGTAATTTACTACTTAATTAGGAATCTTACCAATTCCGAAATAAAATATGCACATGGTGAGAAATTGGCCTTTGTAGTCGTGCAAGTTTTCCAAAGATTTCGTCACTATATTCTATTACGCAAAAAAACAGTGGTTTCATATTTCAACCCCATAGTTTTTATTCCTACCATACAATTGGTTTGGGGTAAATATTCCAAATGGATTGTTATCCTACAAGAATTTGACTTAGAATTTCTAAAATCCAAGTCAAAAAAATCTTTGGTGTTTGTTGAGCTTATTTGTGACTTTCCCTATTCTAAGATAGAAACTATGGTAAAGGATTCTCTTCTAGATGAATCTCTCTTTCTTATCAACACATTAGACCCTTGGTATGGAGATATTACGTTTATCTGCAAGCTCAATCTTTTTGGACCGAGTTATCTTGGATTGATTGTTGTCACATTCAATATCATTCCCAGAAATATACTATTATTAGCTATACACTTTATTGTCATGGTGATGATTCATTTTTTAGATGATGTTTGACACATAATGAAGTTGAAAAAGATTTAAAAGAATATCACTCTAGAGCATGTGGCAGTCATATGTCCTAATTGTTAGATTTATCATCCCAAAATGTGTGATCCTCCTACTTCTCTTCACCCAATCATTTTCATCGGTCCCTTTGTGAAATGGGGCATATATTTGATTATATGTAACCCTCACTCAGCTTGGGCGGGCAGGACATGGGTATATTATTGATATAACACTATTTACCACCCTTGGTATTTGTGATGCTTGGTTTATGGCCTAGGGCAATCCCTCCTTCCAGATTTGGTCCAATTTTTTTAAAAATAGTGTTTTATTCCCTGTATGCTACTTTGCCCTAAGATAAAAGCGTGTACACGTGGGTTAGTCAATACCCAACCCACGTATATGTGTTAAAACACTTAAAAAAAATTAAATTTCCTTCATTATGGGTGAATTTCACGATTTTTACTTGTTGATTGCCTCCTATTGCCCATGGTCCAAGTATTTCCCAATTGTTTCCCAACTAAAAAACTAATTGGGAGTATAAATAGACTTCTATGGGAAGGCCTTAAGGGGGAGAGGATATAGAGTTATTATACTAAGATTATCCTTGACTGAGTCTGAAGTATCCCTATGCTTCAAGCACTTCCCCAAGTTTCAGGAAACCCTTGTTTCCTTGATTGTTGATATTCTCCCTCTTGCTTGAGATATCATGGTATTGGTTATGGAAGGAGGCTGTTGAAGACTGGGAATGGAAGGATCTGGAGGATGGTTCTACTTGGAGCAGGAAGAAGAATACTCAGGTTTGGAGAGCATCAGGAGTTGTAGAGGGTCTGAACCCTACGGGATTTACCTGAATGAAGGACATACGGGTATGGTCGCTCTCACATAGTTTGTTTATTTAAGCATTTTTCCTGAGTTGTATGAGTGTTTCTTACTGTAGTTTTCTCTTGCTCTGTTGGGGTTCCAACCCAAAGCCATAGGGTACTTATTCCCGTAACAGAATTGGCAACTCCGCTGGGGATAACAATCTTGTTATTCCTAGTTTGGGTTTTCCAGTGTCAATCAGGGATTAGTTCTTAGTTTGCTTGCTGTGATAGTATTATTTGGTCCAATAGAATCTCACACCTTAAGTCTGATCTTTTTGATCTGGCTATATTTTTTATTTTTCTTGCAAAGCTTTGTATACACACTTTAGTATGTTTACAGTAGCATACACATGCTAGTTTCTGTAAAGTGAACCCATGTATACGTGAGTTTCCTTTATCAGAAGCGCATGTACATGCCTCTGTTCTTGAACACAGTAGCGTATACCATTTTTTGCATTGTTTTTTCAAATCTCTCTGCCCAAAAATATTTGTTTCTTGGTCTGTTTAATCTCTGAGTTGTCAATTTCTGTCTCTAGAATTTTATTATTCTACGAGCTTACTATTTTGAACTCTCTTCCGCTTTGAAAAGATTTGGCCTAGGTTTGCTTTTGAGTGAGTTTTATGATTTGTGTTTTGGCACACAAGACTTCGAATAGAGGTTCTTGATTGTTCTGGTCCTCTAGAATAGCAGATTATTTTCTATCTTAGTGTCAAGCTCGATTATTGGTCTACTTGCTTTGCTTTCCATCATTTTGTGGCCTTATACCTTTTCTTTCTTTTTGAAAGTCTTTTTTTTGATGAATTTGAAAGTATTTCTTTCTCGACTTCTTGGTCAGTTTTTCAAGCTCTTTGTTGCTGTTTGGGTCGTTTAGTACAAGTTGAAGCCTTTTTGTTCAAGTTTTCATTCATTGTCAAATTTGTAACTTGCAAAGACTCCTTGTGCTCTTCTTTCGGTCTTTGAGTCTTAGTGGCATTTAGAGTGCTTTCAAAAGGTTGTTTTGATTGTTTCTTGAAAAAGAAAAGATCTTAAAAAACATTGTTTTTGTTTTCTTTTGCCAAGTTTGATTTTGGTTTCTTTTGATTTTTTGAAAGTGAATTGTGATCTTTTCGGATTTGTCCTTCTTGTTTGGAGAAGATTTTGTATTCAAAATTTGTATTCTTTTCAAAAACTTAAGTTGGCTTATTAACAGTTATAAACAATTGCTTTCGTTCCTTTTTAGAGTAATTTAGGATCTTTCATCTTCATTACACCTTGCATTAGGGTAGTTTTTCATTATTAAAGCATCAATAGTCTTTTTAGTTTTTGTATGTGTGAGTGTGTTTTAAGAAAAGAAAAGAAAAAGTTTTTTGCTTTACAGAAGTTTCATAGAACCCACGTAGAGATTTCTTTTCATTGAAGAAAAAACTATTGGATTCATATAGTTAGTTTTTCCTTGATTTATTTTGTGTCATACAAACACCATTGGTTTCATTTCCATTTATACCCTTGAGTTAAAATAACAACCATTAAAAATCAAGTGCTTAATTAAAATAAACTAGAACTTTTGTATTGTCATCAGAATACACTAACAAGTTTAGGTTTATTAGGGCCTTAGATTAGGTGAGAGGAGAGTTAACTCTCCAAGGCTACTCTAAATTTTAAAACATAGAAGTTTCATTAAAGAGCGAAATCCAATAGCGTTAGGGAGACCGGGAAAGCTCCATGACTGGGAGTAAAGCACAAGGGTTAGTGAAGATAAGGACGAGAGATACCCCCTCTCTTACTTGTTGGATCCTAGCTCATGACTGGTCTGCTCAGCTTCTAATACGAGTTGGTGACCATAGTTCCCTATCCTAGGAACCACACAAGTGGCTGCGGAGGGGAATCCCGTGGCACCTGAGGTTGACATTGTATCACGTTCAGCAGTACTTTTAGAGGGCACCCTTGCGAAGCTTGGGGGCTTGCACCGGCAAAGGCTGTTGTCTGGAGGTCAGTGTAACTACCTTTGATAGCTTCGCTAGTAGGCCTAGGGCATAATTACCCCAATCTATTTTCGAAAGGCTCTTATTATTAACTTTCTTGTATTTTGGTGTTCAGTCCTAATCACTCGGAGTGGAAATACTTGGAAGCTCTTTGATTGCTGATATCTTTAGGGACGTTTCAATGAGTGTTCTATGCTCCTAGACAACCTAGCTTTATATTTTTCTTGAGTCTTTAAGTTGATTTTTTAAATAATTCAAAGTGGTTGACCGGCCATCTCGACGGTCTCGGAGATTTCATGGGCTTTCACCTACGAGTTTAGAGCCTTCTCCTAGAAGGCGTAGGAGTGATTTTGCCAGTGGTTTCCAACCAGTGGTAGCAGGTGCATCAGAGATTGATCCTCCGCTTGGGGGCATTAGTTCACAAGATAGACCTAGTACTAGTACAGAGTTAGAGAGGAACACATTAGTTCTTTCTCGAGCACTCTCCCAGTCGAAAGATAGTATTGAAGTAGAAGAGCTTTTAGAGTCAGTTTCAGCTCCGAATTCTCCTCTCCCTCCTAATCATCCAGACGTTTTGTTATACATTGGAACTCCGACTCACAGGCCTTCGAGCCCAAGTCTACATACATCTATCCCTTCGATGACCACTGCTGGAACCATGGCATCCACGTCGAGTGTTGCGAGCATGCAGACTCCCATATCTGTACAAGGTGGAGGAACTATTTCCACCCCTTATAACACTTCCAACACAACTATATTTGGGTCTACTTCCATTCCGCCAACGAGTGGAATTTCTCAAGCTAACGCATCCAGTTTTAGATTTTTGCCTTTTGGAATGCCCTCTCAAGATATTCCTTCAGTTCCTTTGAATATACCATCAACCGCATCTACGTCCATGATGAGTGGATCTGCTTCTTTTCAGGGTTTCCCATTTGGAAGTGGTCATATACCACATTCCAATCTGACAGTAGGGTCAATGCCTTTTCCTTTTACAAGTCAAGGTAGTAACCCCTTTCAGACTTGGACAAACCCTATGGTTAGTGGGATAGGAGCTGGGAATCAATTTTTCGGCCCACAAGGGAATATGTTGTATTCTTTGGTTAATTCATTTCAAAGTTTTTCACCCTTTGCTAACACATGGAACCCTTATCAGGGGCTGTCAGCTCCTTTCAATACTTAGTTAGGGGATAACTTCACTGGTTACGGAGGATTTTCGACAAGAGTTGGTCAAACTCTGAATTTTGCTGGACCACAAGGATCACCTTTTGGTTTAGTAGGCTCTACGAGTTACTTTGGGAAACCTGGTGCCTTTCAAAATCCAGGTCATTCTTTTCAGACCTTCGGGAACCTCGCCCACTCCGGATGGAATTCCCAAGGTCCTCCATGACTTCCTTTTCTGGCCACACTTAATTTTCCATACTTAACTAAATTGACGAATGATCCAATTAGGTACTATCTGGCTTGGCTTCCGGTCCCAACTAAACTTCCATCGGATATTCCAAAGTTCGAAGGGAAGAGTGGTGAAGACCTGGGAGACCATGTGACCACATTTCACTTATGGTGCTCATCCAACTCCCTGATAGATGATTTGATCCGGTTGAGGTTATTTTAGTGCACCCTAACCAGGAATGCAACCAAATGGTATATAGAGTTGCTAGGGGACACCTATACTTCTTTCGCTGATTTGGCTAATATTTTGTAGAACCATTTTTAGTTGCGTGTCCGCTATGAAGATGGAATTGAGCTTCTGGCCAACTTTCATTAAGACATGACAACTCACATTTTGGACCATATCCAGGAATGGAGATGGAGAAAAAGGAATATCAAAGCCGAAATTGCACCAGAGTTTTTTCTTGAATGGTTTCTCAAATCATTACAACTTGAGATCTCAAAGGATGTTTCTCTTTCTGGTGTTTATTCGGAAGAGTAGGCTATTTTTCGAGCCCAACAATTAGAATTGATATATTCTCAGTCTAGGACTCTTCAGAAAATCCTACCTGATGCTCCTAGATCCAAAGTTGATTTAGCCAAACTGAAGCCAAGCCCTTATACCGATGGTCTAGTTGGATCAATTGACGCAAATACGGTGAACCTTTTGAACCAATTGCAGCAGTTGTCTCTACAAATTGCTTCTTCTAACCAAGAAGCACCATCTACACCTTCGCCTTCCCAACCTACCTTATAAATGTCGTCCAAGCCTCTAACCCCAAAGGAAATCAACAATCCGATGGGAAGAAGAAGGGACGAGGTAAGAAGAAGAACCAGGAAGGGAAGGGTAATGCGAACAAGCCCAGCAATGGTGCTAGTGAGGGTAGAAAAGAGTCCAAGAAAAAGGTTAAATTTCCATGCAAGTTATGCAATGGAGATCATTTGACTCACCTATGCCCTAAGATTAAAGATGCTTAGTGATTGTTAGTGCAACAAGGGTCCACTAGCTCCCAAGCTGTCCTGACTAACCCTTTTCTCGAAGGGTAGCAATTACTTGCTGGCACAAACTCGAATGTTTTTACCTCCGCGAGGGGCAAACAGGAAGGGGAAAATTCGTCAAATGTTTATATGATGAACTCTCATGTCAACGTTGCCACACGAGCATGTGATTATGGTGAAACAAAAACATCTAAGGCTAAATCTATTCCTGAAACCACAGACCCACTTCATATTGAGCAACCCTCTGCTGAGTCTATACCTCGGATACCGAAAGGTTCCACAAAGCACTCAAATATTAACCCTATTTCTAGGGCAGCCCAGAGCTACTTGATTGTAGAAGATCTGGCTCAAAGTCCTTATGCAATGTCTGCATTGCAGGTACTCCAGTCATGTTTAGCTCAGGGAACTGCTTTGCTGTTGGAAATCGGGGCAGTGGATCAAAAGAATTATTTAGTTCTCACTTTTGATATGCTGAATGTCAAAAAGAGACTTCCTCACCATATGGATTTCCAAATAAGGTCCACTTACCGAAAAACCAATATTTTTCGGACAGTTACAGATGAGGAAGCTTCCACATGCATAATGTCTATGTCATGTTGTAAGGCCATTGGATCACCTTCAGTTGTTCCTTCACTGACTCTCTTAACAACATTTGATGGACATTCTCATAGGCCGCATGGAATCATCCCGACCTTTCCTATATGAGTTGGAGGAAAGGTCGTTAATATTGAGGCAGAAATCATTGATGCCAACCTGGATTACAACCTCCTCTTAGGAAGGAATTGGATTTATGAGATGGATGCCATAGTTTCATCCTTATTCCGCATCCTTTGCTTTCCTCATGAAGGGAGAATTTTTAAAATTGATCAGTTAGATTATTCTCCAGGAGACTCCTGTGTAACTTCAGATTCTACTGTTCCATTGGTGAATAATCCCTGTCAACCTATTAAGAATTTAGGAGTTGGTATGTACTCTTCCTTGATGGCTATATTTGACCTTCCCCCTCCTACAGCTAGAATCAATGCAATTTCATCCTCTAAGGGGTCTTCACGGAAATATTTCTTTTGAACTTATTATTTTTCAGACCCTTAGACCTTACCTTCATCTACAACCACATTAGATGGAGGGTAGGTTGGTGGAATGGAATTTCCCATGCCTGCAGCAGAACTTAGCTATCAATCTATTGTTAACTCTACAGACAACCCGTGTGTCCCACCAGGTAAAAAACTCATCATCGAAAGTCGTCGTAGGCATGCCCCTGCCTCCAAAGCATTTCATCAAGTCAACCCATCTACGCATATGAGGATCTCGCGGGCTGCTGATGGAGACAGATACTTTGGGACGTAGCCCAGGTACCTTCTCGAAGAAGAAGGAGCATAAGATAGTCCCATATCCAAAGTTCTTTGTCTGACCCTTCTGAATAGATGTCAGCTGGCTCTTCATGTTGGTCAGAAGAGGCGTGCACCAGTCGAAAACCGTGGTAAGGCATTCCACTGCTAGGCTGATGGACACTCGTGAAGCCTGATGCAGTGAAGCTGATCCATTTACCCTCACAATGGTAAACAATAGAAACCTCAGAGACAAACTATCCACGTGTTTGATTGGAATCTGACTCCCAATATTTTCTGGGTGCCCAGGACAGTACATATGTACATAGTCTTCTACTGAAAAACGACTTCTTGTCCTGCCAATCGAATGCATGACCTCCCCTCTTTGGGAGAGACTTGTAATAAAGTAGATGTCTTTAACCTCAATCCGTAGAGGCATCTGATTTATCATGAAGGCATCATCCTCTACACTCCAGTAGTGGATCAACAATTTTAGCAGGTGTGCATTGGCTTTCATGTTCGAAATTTTGAAGAATTTCAATAAGCCACACCCTCTCAATGTATCTAGTGCATTTTGGTCATTCATTACCTCATTGTCAATTGTGGTATGCTCTCTCTCTCTCTCCATGTGATGGTCATCATAAAAAAATTTGATTTTCAACAGTTATATTTTGTGTTGAAACTTCAACTCGCGTACACGTGGGTTCCGTTTACACATAGTCACGTGTAGGGATGCCGTATACGTGGGTTGATCACATCCAACCCACGTGTATGCAGAGTTGGATTTTTTTGCATGAATTCCCATGGTCAAAACTTAATGAAAACTTCTAAAAACTATCACAAAACATTGCAAGCATGATTTGAGGGTTACCTGATAACTTTGGTGCAATTTGAACAGTCCAATTTTTCAGAGGCAAGTTTGCTCCTTTTTGATCCACAACTCTTTGCTCCAAATAGAAATAAAACATTTGTGAGTCCAAAAGTCATTATATAACTTTGAAATTGCAAAATATTTTTTCAAAACTTGATTTTTCGTCTCATGAATGTTTTGACTTGTGGGCTTGGATTGTCGAGAATGGGTTCTTTTTCAGGATATTTTGGATACTTGTTCGAGATGTTATTTTGGTCCCATGACTGCTGACCCATCACAGAAAATATCATTCACTCATTGGAATATAGGTTAGAGAAAACCATTTTTTCCATTGCATCTTGCATACTAGCCTTTGTTTAGTGATACATTAGCCATAGGGTCGACCCCATCGTGTCTTGGTTAGCAAACCATGTTCACTCGCCCATTTTTAAATCATGATGTGATGGTAGAGCCATCCTTTACATGGGCATCTTAGTTAGAACCTCGCTAACATTGGTTGCCCATGCTGTTATACTGAGTAGGCTCGGGTGTCCTCTTTAGTCCCACCATGACTTGTGCGTTGAAGAAACATTCTCCTTTCTTCTACGCTTATTTTTGGCCTTATATCCTAGAGGCTCCTTTGCGTTGAGTTGTACTACTGCATTGTATTTTGTCTATTTGCACCTTTTGGCCTTGAGTCAGCTTCACTTGGACTTGTGTTTAAGCCACTTATTTGACCATGTCTTCTACAAAATCAACCATGCAATCACTTAGCTTTTTCAACTTGACACATCCTTTGACCTGTGGAAGGAACATCCCTTTGAGTGTCCTTGACTAGTTTCGCCTCCCTCCATTGAGCATAGGATTGTTCCCATCCCAAGAACTAGATCATTTGTTTCTCTGACACTTGTTCTTTCCACTATATTATAGCATTCTTTTATTCTTTTTCCAGTTTAAAGAAAAAGGAATATATATATATATATATATATATATATATATTATATATATATATATATATATATATATATATATTCCAAAAAGAGTGGAAATGGGACAACATTTCCATATATTGTTGGCAACTAGAGTCAATCGTGTCGCCTTTGAACAAATCACTCAAAAGAAAGTCTCTCCTCCATTTTGGGTAGGATTTAGTTTGACTTAGGTATGCCTTAACCTTGTTATTGAGTCATTTCTCCTCCGATTGGTTATCTCTTCCAATCATATGGAGAGTTCACTGGTGCCTCTTACATGACAAACTTATACAAAGTTATCATATGTTGCCATATAATCATCATTGAGTCGTGATTTTGTTCAAGGTATAAGCCTGAGTCAGCCTCTCTGCGCTATCTCTTGACCTATTTTTTTTTGCAGTCGGCCATCCCTAGTTGTCAGTGTCATGTTTGTCATCACATCATTTATATTGGTCCTTTTCTCGTGCCGGTTTGAGAAGGTCCCCATTGACTTCTTGTTGGCAGGTCTTGTCCTTATCGACGACAACATATTGCTCTGAGGGTAGGCTTAGAGCTGCACCATGGCCCTATTTTCATTATTGATAGGTCACCTTGTGCTTAGAATCGATCACTATCATGGGTCTTTGGCTGAGTGGTTTCCCTTGTGTTCAACATCAGCTTTCATTATCACACATTGGGGTTCGTGCAGTGCCTTGGTTTCCATTTGACCTTATTGGAGGATTCCTCGCCTCTATGTCAGCTTTCATTATTGGTTTGTTCAGAGGGTTTCTAACGTGTGCTAGCTACATCTTGTGAATGCCAGAAACGTGCTTAGGTTGGGTTACTACATCTTTTTCGTCTGATTCCTTCCACATTATTGGCCTACGGGTTACACTCGTGCTAGATTGATGAAGGATGCCTTAATGCCTTCCTTCTAGCAGATCTTTTCCTATCAACTACAGTTCATTGCTTTGGGACAAAGATCTAGAGTCCATTTGGTAGTACCTTGGGGTTTGCAGTCATCGGTGGCAGATTCCTTCACTATCGACAGTGGGAAACCATCATTGTCCCCTGATTTATAGATTCTTCCAGGTGTTTGACTTCAGCTCATTCATTCGCACTTGTTAGATTGTACTGGGTACCTTGACTCTCATTATCATTATTGGTGAGTAGTCTCGTGTTTGTTAATGGTATACATCAATGACCGGTAATTAAACGATTTCTCACGTGGTCGACCTTAGATCATTTATTCCCATTGTGTAGAAATGTACCACAACGGTCGATGAAGACCTCGGGTTGCATCAACATGTTTTGGTTCACTTGTCAGTTGCTTCTGTTACTTCTAGTTGACACCATCCATCGTATATGTTGCAATTCTTCACAACGACATCTTATATGCTGGCATCTCAGTTGCGATGTAGTATCATTTTATTCCATCATGTTCATTTGCTACTATTGGGACCAGTTTTTGATGTCAGTGATCAACTTCATCTTTCAGCTTCATTGATCATCTTCTTATATGTGATATTCAGACATGTACTTTTTCGATCACAATTAGATGATCCATTATGTACTTTCGGTTCTTTATACTTGTATACATAGTGGATCTACTTGTACTTGATTTGCAAACATTCTTTACTTTCTCTGACCATGGGTATGCCCGCCTCAGACAAAAATTTATTTCTGATCTCTTTTTGATGGCTTGGTAGGCTGAATTCTAGTGAAGTCCTTCTCAGTCTTGGCAGGGTTCTTTCCATATACTTAATACATTTCAGCCATAATGTACCCTTTCTGACCTCATATATTAGGGGGCATCTATTATAGCACCACTTACCACCCTTGGTATTTGCGATGCTTGGTTTATGGCCTAGGGCAACCCCTCCTTCCAGACTTGGTCCAAATATTTTAAAAACAGTGTTTTATTCCCTGTATGCTACTTTTCCCTGAGATAAGAGTGTGTACACATGGGTTAGTCAATACCCAACCGACATATATGTGTTAAAACACTTAAAAGAATTAAATTTTCTTAATTATGGGTCGAGTTCATGATTTTTACCTATTGATTACCTCCTATTGCCCGTGGCCCAACTGTTTCCCAACTAAAAAACTAATTGGGAGGAGTATAAATAAAATTCTACGGGAAGGCCTTAAGGGGGAGAGGAGATAGAGTTATTATACTAATATTATCCTTGACTAAGTCTGAAGTATCCCTGTCCTTCAAGCACTTCCCCAAGTTTTAGGAAACCCTTGTTTCCTTGATTGTTGATATTCTCCCTCTTGCTTGAGATATCATGGTATTGGTTATGGAAGGAGGTTGTTGAAGACTGGGACTGGACGGATCTAGAGGATGGTTCTGCTTGGAGTCGAAAGAAGAAGACTCAGGTTTGGAGAGCATCAGGAGTTGCATAGGCTCTGAACCGTGCGGGATCTACCCAAATGAAGGACATCGGGGTATGGTTGCTCTCACATAGTTTGTTTATTTAAGCATTTTTCCTGAGTTGTATGAGTGTTTATTACTGTAGTTTTCTCTTGCTTTGCTGGGGTTCCAACCCAAAGCCCTAGGGTACTTATTCCCGTAACAATTATCCTAAATGTGGATTATTTTACAAAATGGGACAAGGTGATGCCTACATATAGATATGATGTGAAATCACTACTCTTTTCATATTCAACCATGTGATTGCTAGGTTTGGTTTCCCATAGGACTTTGTCACAGACCATGGCAGTCATTTTCAAAACTTTATGATGACCAAACTTACTATGAATTTGGGCTTACATCATAATAGATCGACTCCATATTGCTTGTAGGCCAATGCCTAGGTAGAAGACATGAACAAATTTTTAAGCACTATGCTTCAATGGATTATAGAGATTCATAAAAAAAATGGAATTTAATGTTCTTCTTAACATTATGGGAATATTGCACCTCAACAAAAACTGCAACCGGTTTTACACCCTTTCAGTTAGTTTATGATCTTGAAGTAGTCCTACCTATTGAATGTGAAATATCATCATTAAAGATAGCAATCGAACTACTTATTGCTACTTCTACAGAGAAGGAATTTTTTTATACTTAGCACATCTAGATAAGACTTGTCATGTTGTTAGATTGGCTAACGAGACTCATAGGAAGCATGTTAAGGCACACTTTGATTGAAATGTAAATCCTCGTATGTATTCAAAAGGTGACTTGGTCTTGGTTTATGATCAAGAAAATGATAAGTTAGGAGCTAGTAAGTTCGAACCTATGTGGCATGGTCCCTATATTGTAAAACATGCATTTGCAAAAGGTTCTTATGAGCTAGTTGATTATGATGCTATTCTTTTGGATAAGCCCAGAAATGGGCTTTACCTGAAAAAGTATTATGCTTGATTTACTGCATGGGTACATTGTATATTGTTGTATCATATTTTACATGTGTGGAAATTTTACTTCTTTTTAACAAACTCCCTCTATTTCCCCTTCATACCTTGTGTTATAATTTATTTGTAGATGTCGACATTCCTTCAAACTTACATTGGCTATGTTGATGGTTCTAGTCGTAGTACTCATAATCTTTCTTACACAGCTTGGGAAATCTATTTTTCCACTGATGAGTTAGTGAGTCTGCATGGAATATACCTTGGTCGAACGAGAACAATATTATAGAATATAGTGTGGCCATTTAAATATTATCTGATGCCATTTCATTTGGTATTCTGTGTTTAATCGTTAGATTGGATTCTCAACTCATAGTATTACAATTAAGTCGTGTTTATTTAGTTAGGATTTATTCAATGTTAATAATGTTTTTACGGGTTCATCTCTTGGAAAGAGAATTTGATTACATTGAATACCAACACATTCCAAGACATTTAAACACATTAATTAATGCATTGGCAAATTATGTGTTGAATCGACATTTGCAACATTTGTAAAAATAAAACAATAATCTTTCACATATTGTACAAAATATGTTGAGAAAATATATGTAGACTCCATTAATCATAGTTTCTGTAAAATGTTTTGAGTTTACAAAAATGTCATCCAAGACATATGAGGCTCACACCCTTTATTATCAAAACATGTGGATAGACCAATTCCTAGAGACAAAGCACGATGCTCATGATAGAAAAGGATGGCATGAGATACTCCTAGGTACACCTGTTGTATGCCTCTGATAGCGAGGAGGAAGATCATCAATCTGGATGTCTCGAATATCTAGACATAGTCTCTCTAAGTTACTCTTGATTTCATCTAGGGTCTCTACTACAATTGGATCCTGCTCCATAGGGACTGGTTCCTCATCACATCTAACAATCTGTTGTGTTATTGCTGGTCTGAATGGTCCCACATCTTCATGATATTTTTATATATTTATTCTTGGATGTAAGTTGAAAACAAAAATTGAAAAAATACAAAACAACCAAATAGAGTTTTTACATATGTCACCCAATTGCATTCCCACAGGAAGAGGGATATCTAGATGACCTCTAAAATCCATACCCGCATATGGGTAATCCTCAATCATGATGCATTGGCAACTTAGTCATCTGAAAAATGTAGGAGTCTATCAGATCAATGGACCATCACCACCTATGTGGTATTCCATTAATGAAACCCACTATTGGGATGGGGTCCCCTGGGTCAGTTTTTGGGCAAAAGCCCAAGTTTTGATGTAAAAAGATGTAAAGTCTCCACAAATTGTGATCGCGGAGTGCATAGCTAGTTAAGAGTGAAAAATGGTTTCACCCTCCTTATGTCTGGAGTCATCTTTTGAAGATCTACCCATGGTACGTGGACCATAGGATTGTATAAATAGGTGTGTCTTAGAGAGTCTAAGGCAAGTAAGAAGAAGTCCATGGGTACGAGCGAAGAAGTCTAGCACAAAGGTAGAAATCCTAGAGGAGGGAAAGGCTCTACAATTGAGAGCACTTAGGCCTAGAGTAGTGTCCGTAGCTAAGTGTGCGAGGAAATTTTGAGTCTGTAAACCTTTGCTAAATATCAATAAAGAAGATTGTTACAGGAATTCATGTGTTTAGTCCCTTTACTTATGTTGTGTATGAATTCACTATATGTTGTGATGAATGATGGTTTTATAAAATAATGATGTATTGATGCGCAACTTTACTAAATTTGTATTGCTATCTAAACGAATTAATGTTAAGTGATTACGCGAAGATCATAATGCTTTCTGTTAAAGTTATCACACACTTAGGTAATTCCCAGTAACGACTGATTTAAGGGTAATCTAAAGTGCACGTAAGTAGCTAATTGACCTATTCAGGGTTGGCAAAAGCCAATCATAGACCTTCATGGAGGTCTAGAGGCTAATTGAAGGAAGTTACAACAATAGGCGAAAGGAGCATAGAGGTCTGCATGAAGGAAAATCTAGGTTGACAAAAGGACATCACACTGATCTCTAGGTGCGAAAACGTGTGATCCAGGTGGATGTTGGTGGCCACCCACCTATCCCATTTGGACCCCCACAACTGTCTCTATCAGCTTTTTCATTTTCCTAAATTGTCGCACAGTTTACTATTTTTAGCAATTTTTCGGGTCCTAAACTTCCAGAGCAGTTTTGAGGCCCTAAACAACGTTTTTTGGGAAATTTGGGGGCAACATGGGTCCATGGACTGATGTTGCACTTCCCAAAGTGGTAGTTCTCAGATAGATCTTTCTAAAAAGCTATCATACACATCAAGTGGAGATCGTATGCCAAAGTTACGACCCTGGGAAATTGATGTACTAATTTACCGAAAACGCGGCCCACAATTTGGTGTTTCATCTTCTGGGGTTAGGTTTTGGAATGTGAAGGGTTTTCCATTGTTTCTCAACAATAAATAGGCCTTCGAGCCTCATTGTAACACAGTTGGAGAACAGTTCATAGGCATGTAGCCGCCACATCTCTTCTCAGAGATAAGCTACCATCGCCCTAGCTGGTTTATTTCCATTTCTGGTTGTAAGCATATTTCAGTATTTTCCATTAATGAAATGAAGTATTATTTTCGCTGCATCTCTTTATTTATGGTTATCGCATCTCTGTATTTATGGTTATCTATGTAATCTATTGCGTTCCTGTTTAAATCTGGATCAATGTGGTTCCAGCATCCCCCCATACTTCTTCGGGTGATACTTCAGTCCACGCACCGTAGATTAATGCCAAAAGGGCTAGTAGTGTAGGGATTTTTTTGGTACAACTAACTCTGAACCTGGGTCAGGACCCCCTAAGCCAAAAAATGGTTTTGTTTCTGGGACCGAGATTTGCATAAAGATATGTGTGATGTTGCATCACAGGAATCCGACCAAGAAGGAAATTGAGAAGTGGTTGGAGAGAAAGATCCACGAATTTGTAGCCCAAGAACACTAGAATCCATGCCTGACAAAAGAACAGTGGTTGGACAGATATATATACACAAAAATACACGAAATATTCTTCTGCACCTTCCCGATCGAACTATATGGGTGGATTGCTAAATTGGTAGACGACCAAGGAAGGTGGAGGCTTGACGGTCCGATAGTGTGGACCCCGGAGCTTGTGCGGAGGTTGGAAGCTTTTGAAGATAAGATCACGTGCACAGTTGATCACTGGCTTGATCAAGTCATTGGAGGATTTGATACAGAGTTCGTGTTTAATACCTCAATCAGTTGCAGCGAAGCAGAGCGACGTTTATTCAAGGGACCGTGAAGTAAGTATTTGAGATATTTGAATACTTGGATTAAGATGCTCTTGTGTGAAAAGTAGGTTATACCATTACCTTGATGTTTGGATCTACGTGAAGTGGAAGAAGCTTTAGAAATCAAGGAAAAATAGGTCCTAAATACAGTCCATTAATTGGACCTCCTTCAAGTGACGACGATGGAGCAGCACAAGCTTCACCATAGAGCATTGTCCAGTTGATAAGGCAGGGTTTTCTGCAGATACCTCATCTGTCCACACCACCTCCACATTCATCTCCACAACATACACCTTCACCCACACTACCACCACCGCCACCGCTGGTCGACATGTCAAATACGATGAAGTTGCCAGTTTTTAAGGGTTTAGGAAGTGAGGATCCAGATCCTTTTTTGTTTGTTGCGAAGGTTGTGTGGATAGTACAACAAATTACAGATGATAATATAAAGAAGGTACAGTTTGTCATTGCTATACAAGACCATCCGTTGACATGGTATGTTAAGTATTGCACTGATAATCCGTCAGCGTCGTTGGTAGATACTCAGACTGGTTTGAACAAGGAGTTTGGTAAGCCTAAATTTTCCTCGTAGTCAGTAATTGGATTTAAGGAAATCATGATGAGGCCCAATGAAACACCATGGGAGCTAGATCAAAGACTGAAGTGCAGGATCCATGAAGCTAATATGAATATCACAGATAGCCAGAACCGTGATTGGTTTATAGTTGCACTCTTGCCCCACTTAAGAATTTCTTTATCACAACAAAATATAGGAAGTCAAGTGGAAGCCCTGGAAATCGCGATGAGATTGCATGAGACACCTATCCAGGATGCTTCTTTGGTAGTTCAATAGATTCATGCAGAGTTGCAGAACCTTTGCTTGGAGTTGCAGAGCTTGAAAAAGGAAAAAGAGGCTTAGTTGGAGGTGAGCGAAGAAGTTTGGTGTCTGAAGCGTAAAAACCAGAGGCATGATAAAGATCACTACCCTGTCTTCGTGAATTACATCACAGGAGGGGGGCATATGCCTCGAAGGCAGGAAGCTCCAATAGGACCAAGTGCGGGGCCCGCACTATGGTGCACTATTTGTCAAGTAGTCGGAAAACATGTAATAAATAATTATCATTTGCTGTAAAATATTGTACAGACACCACAACAACTGTTCTGCGATTTCTGCAAATCGGTGGGCCACGATGAGCACCACTTTCAAAGCTATGAATTAATGATGGAGAGGACGCCTACGTATCAAATGCAAGAAGAAACTCAGCCTCCAAATTAGGGCGCTAGGGGAACATGTGGAGGATATCAAGGGCATGAACGAGGCCAAGGAGGAGGACCTGGTAGGGGTCTGGGGTAGGTCATTTGTTACAATTGCAGAATGTCAAAACACTACGCACGAGAGTGTATGAATCAGACATGCCCGTCATGTCAATACTGCACTCAGTTTGACCATAAAATTGAAGAATGTCCTATGTTGATGGCCAAGATGTAGGAGAAGAAGGCGCAGTCTCATCATCCTACCCAGAACTTATAGATGATGAGGGCCGAGCCCCACGAAGAGGACCCAAATGTGAATATCGTGCTGCAAAGCGAGGTTGTGACTAGTGACGATAAGGGAAAGCAACGTGAAGAAGGTGGATGGGTTCACAAGGCTCCACAAAATGAGGTTAGGTTTTATCTATAGCGTGCAAAGGAAACTTTCATGAAAGCGAAGAAAATCTTTATTGAGGCCTCTAGCTCTGGAAGTCAGGACAAACTACCTATAGAGGTTGACCCCTATGTGCTTACCACCTTCTTGGAGACTTGTATGAAACTAGTGCGTGATAGAAAGGCTATGAAAGGGCTACAGGAGTTGATAAACAAATGGACTAGTAAGGATAATACTTCTACTAGACCTCATGTAGCCAGAAAGATCAATAAGCATAAGGCAAGAATAGGGCGCGAGATGAGGCTTACCGCACAAATAGGAGACTATGAGATGGACCAGGTTATTTTTGATTTGGAGTCTAACACGAAAGTATTTCCTAAACAAACCTAGGAGAGAAGGGGAGACATGCGCTGCAGTGGTCTCTAATTCAATTGAGGATGGTGAACCAACAGAAGATTATCCCTATGGGATGATTGCAGGGAGTTACCGTAGATATAGAAGGTGTGAGCACGCTGGATGATTTTGAAGTAATAGAGATTGTTGATGATAACAATCCATACCATGCACTGCTAGAAATTGATCGGGCTATTGACATGAATGGGTTCATCAATTTGAAGAAGCAGATAATGTCATTTGAAAGGTGTTAGCACTCAAATCTACCTTAGGCTGAAATAAGGTAAAACTCAAGGCTACATCAAACCACGCTCAGCCTCGTAGCTAGCCCTACGAGGATAGGAGTGGGCTCTCTCCGAGTCAATCTTGGCAAAAGGTAATCAATGAGGCTCGAGCTGACTAAATTGATGACTAATTTTAGGCTAGGTATGAAGTACAAGGACTTTGAAATTGATTTTTTGAAGTTTTGTTGAATTCAAGGGAAAGGCAATTTTGGGTGCGGGGATGAGGCACAGCTTTTGCAGAGGTCTACTTGGGGCAAGATAGGCGATTGTTTTGATGCCTTTAAAGTGATTGAATGAATAGATCTGACTCGTGATAGGTTAAGGAGAGCAAGAACTTTCAAGGATTCTCCCTAAACAGATGAAAACATGGAAAATTAAACAAACTTAAAGGCAGAGCATAGCAAATTATGGATTCTACCTTAACAATTCATTTGTTCAATTGTAGAATATAAGAGAAGGAAATCGATGCACATAAAAAACTTACAAATATTGAAAGAAACACACCATCAACACATAAAGCCACACGAATCCCAAATAGTGCTGCAAAAGCCTGGTCTTCCTTTGCCAAAATTGCAGATAAAATATGTACAATAGAGTGTCAAGCTATTCCCAAGAGTCCAACCCTGAAAATGACTAAGAAAATACATAATATAGGCAAGCCAATACATTCCATTGCCTCTAGGGGTCAATCTCATCATCCTAGGAGCTGTTTCAACCAATTCTAAACAAAGCACTACAATCTAGGCAGTCAAAACAACTTGCCTCTATAAACTAGGAAACCAATTCATTCATTAAATTTTTGCTATTTTGTGAATGAATCATCTAGAATAGGTAAATAAGTGTCAAACCAACATAATGTTTCATTAATTACATCAATAGGGGTGAAAAATCACATCACAAGTCAAAACTGGTCAAACTGGCTTCATTTGCTGAGCTGAGGACGAAAATTGTGCCAAAAAACCCTGTGCCCCGCGCGCCTGAGCCCTGTGCACCGCGCGCCTTTCCACCTGCTTTTGGGGCACTTCCCGGCATCCAAATTGAGCTCCAGTTGGCTTGTTGGAAAGCCTTGGATGTCTAATTTCTAACCCAAGTAGAATTTTCCAATTTGGTGTCCATTTGATCCTCCAAAAGTGCATTCTCCCAGAAGTACTTCCTGCTGGTGCAAAAAGTGGCAAAAAGGTGGTTTTCATGATGTTTTTGAGCCTTTTTGTGACCCAGAACTTGATGAAATGTCTTGACAATGGCTGAGAATATGTATTTAATCATGAAAAATCTAAAACTACAAGCCATTTGTGATTTGGACCTCCCCATCTTATGGGTCGCGCGCTGCGCGCTATGCGTAGAGCCAAAAAACCTGTTTTGCAAGCCAAAAATTTCAAAATGACAAAATTTTCTCCAAATTTGCCCAAATTTGGAGTGAAGACCCTCCATCATGTATCATGCTCAACTAACGAAGCCTCGGCTAAAACTCGAAGTGGATCGGGCCTTTTGCGTTGTTTTTGCGCTTTGCTCAAACGCCTCTTAAGGATCTTCATTTTCGCTTTGCAAACATGCATGTGAGCCCAATAGTGAGTTTTCATATGACGAAGCATGTCTTTGTCCCTGTTTTCCTTTGCCAACAACTTCTCCAAATGAGTGTTTACCCGAATGAGCATTGATTCTCGATCAATAGGTGTCAAATCACCGGGTCTCCTTCGGGCCAATTCTCAGTCTTCTCGAATCTTCCGCAGCTCATAAAGTTCATGATCATCTTCTAGTTGTTTGTTGCGCTGCTCCAAGTAGTTGATCACCCATTTAGCCATCTGCAATTTCTTTTACAGGAACTCATTCTCGGCGCTTTGCTTTCGGATGATCTCCTTGAGCTCCGAGTTAGGAGAGCTAGCATCAACATCAATGATACCCATATCCTGACCTCCTGAAGGACCCTCATCAAACATGGGTCTCTTGCCCCTATCCTGAATCTGTACCTGTGCTGAAGACGGAGGCGAGACCCCTTCCTCATGATGTGGAGATAATACTCGCTGTGTTGATGATGTCAACGAGACCCCTTCCACCCCGGGTGGAGATAGTACTCGTCGTGCAGATGCAAATAAGGCCCTGTGGCCTCTCTGATATGTCACATATACTGGAGCATCAACATGCTCGGTCTCAGGAATGTCGAACTATTGTGAAGGCCCTCCCTCATCATGAACTATCTCTGGAGGAGGCTGTAGCATGGAAAAGTAATCACGAGAGGTGAAATCCTCCCAAGTAACACCATGTTGTGCCAACTGATGCATCACTATGATTTTGATCAATGCATAATGATATATGCTCCTATGTTGATGTGTCAGACTCTTCCTCTATACTAAAGGCACCATCCTCTCTATGTTGCGACACATGAAAAACGGAATGTTCATCATACGTACCCTTGTGAAATACATCAATAAACGGACATGGTACGCATAAAGACGCGAGAATCTGCCCTCACAGCTGAAATACCGAATGATGAGTTTCATCAAAGGTGCAAACTCATCTTTCAGGAATCTGAAAGGAAAGGTTGCGCTCAAGTGTCCGATATATCTGGGCTTGATATATGGCTCATAGTAAAATTTGTCTAGCATCTGGCGTTTGCTCCATTCCTCCCCTACATTTGGTATCCCGGTGGCTTGAGCAATAGTATCGGGTGACAAGGTAAAGTTCACTCCGGCAAGGTTTACCTGACCATCCTGTAGATTAAGGACAAATAGACGGACTAGTTCCCGATGATGCTGAGTTTGTGCGATCATCTCACAATAATGGTAACATGATTGGCGCCGAAAACAATCCATTGCAAGTGGGCAAGCTTGCAATTGAGCCAAAGAAGTAGGCTCCTCCCTAACATGTTGTCCACTTTTGCCACCTTTGTGATACCTCCATGGCACATTAGGCACATTTACCTCCGGTGTAGAGTCACTATCATATTCCTGCTCATATACTGACTCGGTCTCTGACATGTTCTTTAGAAACACGATAGCTGGAATATATATATGTTGATATACAACTGTGTGCAAAATTGACTGTAAACTTTTTCTTTTTCTCAAAATGCTGTGACCAAGGGAACACAAATGTACAAGGGAATTGTTAGGAAAGGGAAAACAATAGGGAAATGGGGAAAATGGAAATAAAACAAGGAATTTAGGGAAGGGAAGGGACATGGAAATCTTGAAGTTTTAGGGTTTTGGGATGAGGTAGGGATTATATGTTTGTAATAGAAGGGAGGGATTAGGATTTGACGGAGGATAGTGTAGGGTTTTATGAGGAATTATTGGGGAAAATATTGATGAATATAGGGGATGGGAAACAAAGGAAATAGGAAAACATGATAACCTTGGCAACATTTATTTTTTAAAACCCTACAACAATTTTGGCATTCAAATTGTTACAGCAATTTAATGGACAAGGAGGGTTTTTACACTTGGTTTTTCATGGCAAATATATCATAATCTCTTACATAAACCTTTCAAAACCAAGAACAAGCCATGGAGAAAATCCTACCTGCGAATTTATGCTTGAGAAGAGGCGTTTTAGTGTTTTATGGACAAAGTTTGGGCATAAACCTCAGTGCGCCGCGTGCCTCACCCAACGCGTCGCGCGCTCCTGATGCGTCGCACGCCACTAATGCGCCGCGCGCCCAACCTGATGCGCCGCGCGCCCTGGAAATGGCCCAATTTGCTTAAAAACTCACAAAATTGCCTTAGAACGATGCTCTTCACTCTTGGAATGTGGAATGGGTTGCAAATGAGGAGAAATATCTTCATATAGACTCCTTTTTTGTTTTTGCTTGACCAAAACCCATTTTCTTATGTTTTGTTGTTGACACTTTTTCAAAATTAATAGACTCTAACCTTTTTGGTTTCCTCCTTAAAATTGGTTGAAATAATGATTTTCTCTGATAATTTTTTGCAGGGATAGCTCTAATATGCTCTGGCAAAGGAGACCAAGGCTGCACTTGAACGATTGAAGAACTGAAATTTTGAAAATTTTTACAAAAATGAGATAGCGACTTATCTTCAAAACAGAGTTTTGAAAAGAAGTCCTAATTTAGCTGTACAATGATGAAAATTATTGAAGTGATTATCTATCAAAGACATCCCTCTGGCCTGCTGGTCTTCTAAGACTTTTCAAAACAAAACTGACTCAACCCTAGACCTAAGAGCTAGAAATTTAAAACATGATTGTAAATGACCTTTGAAGACTTATTTTAATGAATCGACCTGAACCAGCAGTGCCAAGCACGAGGGGAATGAGTGACACAAACCGCTCCATCAGAGTTATGGCATGCCTAACGAAATGCAACTGATCAAGACTGATGGGACACCTAAACAATGAAATGCGTAAAGAGCTTTGATCTCTGATGGAGGGATAACTAGACCGACTCTAACAGATTCGATCAGGCTTCGCCTTTTTCTGCAAACGCTAACTAGTCTGGCAGCAAAATGGTATATTGAATTGCCTAGAGCTTCGTTTGATAACTTCAGCGCCCTTGCCACTACTTTTCTAACCCACTTTTAGTTACCCATAAGGTACAAAACGGGAACGGAACTCCTTACCAACTTTAAACAAACAACAACCACTCACATATCTGATCATATTCATGAGTGGCGACGTCATCGTCGAATGGTAAAGACGTATGTTCCTTATCAGCTTCTAACTGAGTGGTTTATTAAGTCGTTATTACCTTCTATTACTGAAGATGTGGCAAAGGGAGGAGTTGTCACTGAAGAGAAAGTCATTGCTCGTGCGCAATATTTAGACTTGATCTATACTCAATTTGGCACGCTCTACGACAAAATTCCTTACGCTCCTAGACCAAAATTTTCCGTTCATCCCCCTCCTAAAACAAACAGGGACTCTCATGTTGGCGACGGCATGATTGGTACCTCAAGTACGCAAATAGCAAAGGCCCCATCTGGTAAAGCCCTTGCAGTTTCTAGTCAAAAAGCAAATGATAAACTTCTTGCCTCTAAGGTTAATGTCATGTCATCTGACAAGGGCAAAGAACCAAAGCAACCAGGGGGCAAGAAGAAAGGGAAAAACAAAAAGAAGAAACAGGAAGATTCTACTCCTGAGAAATCTTCTGAAAACTCTGCTGGGAAAAAGAAACCTAGTCAACCATGTCTCATATGTAATGAGTACCATTGGACAAAAGATTGTTCACACCAAGCTGAGATTGCAAAGTTTTTAAAAACTTCAAATACCTCATAGGTATTGACTGATCCGTTTTCGAACCCAGAAACTAATCTGGTTTCTATTGATAATGCTTCCCCATTCCAAGTGCTTATGTTATCCATCTCAAAATAGCAAAAGGATGCTTTGATATCGACGAGGAATAAAGATTTGGGAATCCACATATGTCGAACAACAAGGCTACAGATCAACCTAGTAGTTCGACAACAACTTGATCAGAAGTTGTGCCACCCATCATTCCTAAACTAACTATAAAGCCACCAAAGGGAGTAGTACATAAATCGACATTTAATCCTTGTGCCCGAATAGTCCCTCCCAAAAGCAGGCCTTATTATCAGCAATAGGTGGGATTGACCTAGTGGATTCCAATCTTGTGGCATTTAACAATAAAGGACATGAACCTCAGTTACCGGCCCAACTCGCTTTCCTTATACAGGTAAAAACCCTCAACAAAACTGTTAATCGAATAATCATTGATGAAGGGGCATCACCCTGTATTATGTCAATGAGTTGCTGGAAAAATTTAGGCTCACCACCCTTGTCACGATCATCAACGACATTAAAGTCATTCGATGGAAGAACATACACGCCGTATGGGATATTAAGTAACTTGCAACTTGAACTGGGGGTCAAGACAGTTGAAATTGAATTCAAGGTCATTGATGGAAACCTTGACTACAATATCTTACTAGGAAAGCCTTGGATTTACGTTATGGCTGCTGTTGTGTCAACATATTTTGAAATATTACATTTCCCTTCCAAGGAGGAATTACAATCGTTGACCAACTAACTTTTTCCCCAACAGTTCACAAGCTAGTGGAAGCATTCTGATGATCCATGGAATCTCGCAATTGCTTCAAAATGTCGGAGTAGGTCTCCTAAAAGACCCTGCCTTAATGGGTACTTTTTCCCTCCCGCCTCTGGATAATCAAGTGGAAGTGGCCACAGTGGAAACCTGTCATATGATATCTTCTATATCATCAAAGATCAAGAAGAATTCTGAACACTTTGATAAAATGGATCATCACCAAGTATTACCCCCAAGCCCCATAGAAATTTTGTAGCAATCAATTTTCTGGGCCTGGGCGGTAAACCCAAATCAACACTCATCGAGTGTTTAGATAGACAGGTCTCTACAGTATGGCACCTCTTCTGATCCTTGGTCTCGTGTACATTCTACAGATGAATGAATCATTCAGTCAATGATGATAGGAGAGGCACCATGGGAATATTACCACCATCATTCCAATCTTCAAGATAACAACGAAGATTATTCCAGCGACCTTAATCATCCTTCAGTTTCTGATTTTCTATCAAATACTGTAAATACGGTGGATTATGAGTGAAATTTGTCCAATATTGAAGAGACTATCACCATTAATATCTCGACCAAACCTAATGTTGTAGAGAATATTCATGTTGG
Organism: Pinus taeda; assembly: GCA_000404065.3. NCBI lineage: Eukaryota > Viridiplantae > Streptophyta > Pinopsida > Pinales > Pinaceae > Pinus > Pinus taeda. Next base: position 258,160 of record APFE030446662.1, read on the forward strand.
AAAAACTTGTTCTCCTTCAGAACTGGAAATATATTGCACTCTCTTTCGCGAATTCACAGATGTCTTTGCATGGTCATATGAAGAAATGCTAGGCATTGACTTGAGCATTGTTGAACATGAGATCAAGATGTATCCAGATGTCAAACCAGTACGACAACGGCTTCGACCGGTTCACCCGAAGAAAGTCGTCGCCATTAAAGCAGAAGTTGAAAAAATATTGCATGTTGGTTTCATTTACCTTGTTCCTCTAACTAATTGGGTATCGAATATTGTTCCTGTGATGAAAAAGCAAGGAACGATTAGAGTGTGTGTTGATTATAGGGATGTAAATCAAGCTTGTCCAAAAGGCAACTACTCTACACCCTTGATCGACCAAATAATTGATGAATGTGCCGGATGCGAAATATTCATGAATGGATTTTCTGGATACAATCAAATCAATATCTGCCCACAGGACTAGTTGAAGACTGCATTTATATGTCCATGGGGCACATTCACGTACCATAAACTACCTTTAAGTTTGAAGAATGCAGGGGAAACTTTTCAGAGGGCAATGAACTACACCTTCCATGACATCAAGCACATCGTTCAACCATATGTTGACGATCTACTAGCTCTTTCTTGATAGCGGACTGACTATCCGCAACATTTGAGAGCTATATTTTTGCGTTGCTGACACTACAAGATATGACTCAATCCACACAAGTGTGTATTTTGTGTTGGTTCCGGTAGATTACTTGGTTTCGTAGTTTCTAAGGACGGAATTCGACTCGAGCCATGTAAGGTTCAGGCAATTATTGACATGCCTTTACCTTCAAATTTTCTTCAGATTCAGAAACTCCAAGGGAAGGAAAATTTTCTAAGGAGGTTCATTCCAAATTACGTAGAACTTGATAAAGGTTATACACGTCTTTTGAAAAAAGAATTACCCTTCAACTAGGATCAGGTTGTGCAAGCTTCCTTTGATGCTTTAAAAGGTTCCCTAGTAAAAGCATCATTAATGTACGCTCATGACTATTAAAAAGACTTTAACCTGTATCTCGCCGCTACAGATACAACCATCGCCATGGTTTTAGTACAAGAAGACAATGGAATAGAACATCCTGTGTATTATTTAAGCCGCAACTTAAATGATACAGAAAGCAAGTACTCCTATGTTGAAAATATGGCCTTAGCAACTGTTCAAGCCGTGCAGAGATTTTGACACTATATACTCTTCCACAAAACTACCATTTTGTCAGATTGCAACCCTATGACCTACATTCTGTCCCGTCAATTACTAGGGGACAAATATTCCAAATGGATAGCCATTTTGCAAGAGTTTGATCTGGAATTCACCAAATCTAAATCAAAGAAATCTCTAGTCTTCGCGGAGTTACTTTGTGACCTCCCATCATCGTCCAATGATTTAACATCTAAAGCATCAATCGTGGATGAAACTTTGTTTCTGATATCGTCAAACAATCCGTGGTATGGAGATATACTGGTCTATCTCCAAACCCAAACATTTAGGCCTAACACCTCTCGCGTTGAACAGCGGCGTATTCGATACCAAGCCAAAGACTACATGATCGTCAGTGATACACTTTACCATCATGGTGTCGATACAGTTATGCGAAGGTGCCTCACGCATGAGGAGGTCGAAAAGGTCCTGAATGACTGTCATTCAGGCACATGTGGGGCCATTTATCTAGGTACGCTACTTCACAATAGATATTACGAGCTGGTTACTTCTGGCCTACTATATTCAAAGATTGCATAATCGTCGTTAGAAGTTGCCATGCTTGTCAGATTTTCGATCGCAAAACCAGATTACCACCTGCACCGCCGCATCCAGTAGTTGTTGTTGGGCCATTTGTTAAATGGGGCATAGATTTCATGACATGTAACCCCACCTCGGCCAGGGGGCATGGGTATATCATAGTCGTTGTCGACTATTTTACAAAATGGGTCGAGGTGATGCCTACATTAAACAATAGCCGTGAAACAGGTGCTCTTTTCTTTTTCAATCATGTAGACCCTAGATTCGGTGTTCCACAGGCTATAGTCGCAGATCATGGATTGCATTTTCGCAATCACATGACGATTGAATTGACTGCCAAATTAGGACTGTCCCATGACAGCTCTATTCCATATTATCTGCAGGCTAACGGACAAGTTGAGGCCATCAACAAAGTCCTGAAGCGCATGCTGCAAAGGATGATTGGAGTCCACAA
>APFE030446662.1:261556-275904 GCA_000404065.3 Pinus taeda
AGACAGGTCACTTCTTGTCGACATCAGCTCAATATCCAAGAAGTTGACTTAGAAACAACCCTTTCAATACTTTGAAGCTTGCATGCCTCAATGGCAAGTTTCTCACTTCCGGCGACAAGTTTACATCAATGGCCTTCGACCAAAATATTTTACGTGGTGTTCAACATCGGCTCATATATTCACACCACGTGAATTGTACTGCAGTACCTTGAGGTTCATTAACATTATCGGTGATTCCTCTCACGCCCGTTAACAGCTCACATCTTTGGCTGGTAATCAGGCGATGTCTTTCCATGTTCGACTTCAGGACATCTTTTCACATGGATCAACTTGTACATTGGGCAAAGATTGAACGAGTTTGAAGACCTTGGATCGAGTTTCATCCATCCAGGCTGCAATATATTCAGGAATATAAAGACATCAAATGTACACGGAAGCTACATAGATGGTCATCCAAGCCAGGGATGATGACCCTTCATATGAAGAATCACTAGTCCACAACTGCAGATGATTATCTGTTCTATGTACATGAAAATGAATTTATAAAGCTGAGCATGGGAATGCCCACCTCAGCTAGATCATGAAAATAATATGATGATGATGTATTGTATTGTATCTTATACAGGTCACCTCTCACTTCGAATTCCTTGGATCCTCATGATAAAGCATTTCACCCGACATCAAAAGATTTACGACCTCATGCTTTAGGGGGCAACTGTTATAGACATATTTAGGCACTTCAACCCGAATCAAATATGTCGATAAACCAAGGGCTCTTTGACCCCTAAAAGTGTTGTTTTATACCCTAAAGGATCATGGTCAACTGATTACATCATTTCCCATAAGTTCCACCTGAAAAACCACTCAGAACTGGCCAAAACTAGACCATACTGACTGCTCCATGGTCAAGGTGTGATACATACTAGCTGCTACACTAGACAGGTGCGATGCATACTGAAGAGGCCTTCTTTAGGGTGCGATGAGTGAGAATGGACAAACGGCTGAGATAGTTTGCTAAGTGGATTCTGATGGAATCTTCTAGAAACTTCTCCTATGACACTTGTCTCTCTGAATTCGCCCAGGGATGAGTGAGAAATCAATGAAATCTCCAAGTGGAACCAAGAACTATCAATGGAATGACACTAATCAAAAACTCGGAGCTGACTCACACCCTTGCAATACATCTATAAATGGATCCCTCATCTGAGAGATCTGGAGGCTGGAATTTTGTAATTTGTAAGGAAGTGTTATTGGTTTCTCTTTGAGAAGGAACATTGTATTGTTGGGTGATCTTGCTTTTCATGAGGTGAAGAGGGCTTTGATGTTGGGAGGATGATGTTGGATTAGATAGCTGGGTTGTAATCCTCTCTTCAATTTCTACTATTAATAAAGTTCTTTGAGTTTTCCTTCATACAATCGTGTATTTGTGACTCTTGTTATTTATGAATGAAATTGTATGATCAATGTATTTCTGATTCTGCATTGTTTATGATATTATAGATCAAGATGCTTTGATGGTGTTTTGTTACTTTGTCTCTACAGGTATTCTCTAAAGTGGGACAAGTAGGAGAGGAGTTGCAAGCTCTATCAAGGGAGAGAGAAATCAAGCGGAAGATCCAGGTTGGTCCTCTTTACTTCTCTCTTATCTATCATACATAAAGGAAATCATAAATTGCTTTGATTGTTTGTTTCTAAGATAGCTACCAATCTTAGTGGGACTAGCAGATAAAAAAGACACTAGCTTTCCCAGAAACATGTGTGCCTCTTGTCTCAATGGCATTGGCCCCCCTCCTGCAAAGTAGTTCGTGAATACTGGACAGTGGTCCTTGTCATGGCCCTGGCCTTTGCATTTTATGCACCACACATCCTCGCGTGCCTCTGGCTACGGTGCCCTATCCTGCTTCAAGCTCTGCATTTCCAGGCAGAGATTCTGTAGTTGCAAGTGGATTTGTTGAACTCTTAGCACTGGATCCTATATCGGTGTCTCATGCAACCTCATCGCCATTTCCAACGCTTCGGCTTGGGTAGAAAGTTTCTGTTGTGATAGCATCGTCCTCAGGTGCAGTGTCAAAGATGCCACAAACCATGCGCAATGTTGTGCATCTGTGAGCGTCATATTACCCTCGCGGACCGTACTCTTCAGTCGTTGATCCAGATCCCAGGGGGTCTCGCCTGGAAGCATCACGATCTATTTAAACCCGATGATTGACTGTGTCTCTGATTTCGACCAGCTAAATTCTCTATTCAACGCATTCTGGATCTCTGCTATCCCTGCATTTGGGTGGTCATTAGAGTGCTTGATATACCATGTCAACGCGCAATCCTGCAGTGTGCTCACCAATGTATCCTTCTTAATGTTGTCTTCTGTGACCCCTTGCACTTCCCACACTGCTCTTACCACGAATCAGAACTAGTCCGGATCCTCATTCCCTACTCCTCTGAATACGGGTAGCTTGATCGCGCTCGCCATGTTGAATTGCGAGTTTGGTGGAGGTGGAGTGGGTAGAGATGGAGGTGAAGCAGGTGGTGGCGTGGGTGGAGGTGGTAACTGTGGAATGCACTACCTTATCAAACTGACCACACTTCTCAGAGAGACCAAAGCAAGCTCTTCCTCTCTCTCTTGTGAAGGTGAAATTAAGGGACTGTTTCCCAATTCCCCACTACCTTTGTAGATCTTTCTGCTCCGTGTCGTTCCAAACATTAATATATTCACATGATCTGCTTTTCACATAACAACATCTTAATCCAAGTGTTCAAATATTTAATGTACTTACCTCACAGTCCCTTGAGAAAATGTCGTTTTGCTTCGTTGTAGCTCACGGTTGTGTCTACCACGAACTCAGTGATAAATCCCCCTATTATCCGATCGAGCCAATGGTCCACAACTCGCGTGATCTTATCTTCTAATGCCTCTAGTCTACGCACTAGTTTTAGAGTCCACACTATCGATTGGTCAAGCTTACACCTTCCCTAGCTATCATCTAACTTCACGATCCACTCATACAGTTCAAAAGGAAAGGACGCGAAGAAGATCTCGTGGATTTCTGTATACACATAGCAATCCAGCCACCTTTTCTTGGATACCTGCAGAGTTCTGTTTTCCTGTGTCACAAACTCGTGAATCTTCTTGTCCAGCCACTCTTCAATTTCCTTCTTTGTTGGGTTCTAGTGGCACGACATCAGACATCCCTTAGGTAGATCTCGGTCCCAGCAATGGAACCATTTATTGGTTTGTTGGGGCCTAACCCAAGTTCAGAAGTGATTTAGCCAAACAAATCCCTAAACTACCGGCCCTTTTGACAACATTTCGTGGTGCTCGGACTAAGGTCTGACCTGAGGTAGTATGGGAGGGTGCTGGAACCAGGTTTCTGCACCCTAGGGATGTCTTGATGAAATATAGGAAGTTTGCGAACCGAACCTGTGCGCTTGCGCTACTCCGCATAGCCATATGTCCTTCGCAACTTCTGCAACTACTTCCGCGCACCTCTGTAAAGAGTGCGAAGAGGTGTTGTCTAGATCCTTTATCCTTACTGTGTTATTATTATAGACCTTAACTTAATTGTGTGGGCCCAATATTCTCATTAATCATTCAACATTCACAACAAGTGTGCGCAATCATAAAACTATAAGAGATGCATAAATATAACAAAAGCATAGACACACAATATTTCAGAATCAACTTTTCTTCTATTAATTCTCTATCCAAGTACAATCCCAACTCTGCCTTGCGCACTCAGCTACAGGGGTCCGTGCACTTAGCTACAGACTCTACTAGGCCTATGCGCACTTAGCTGCAGAGCCTCTATCTATCACTATGACCCAATACCTTCAGATATATTTCTAACTTCTAACCATGCATTCGCATTTATCTATTACTTTTAAAAAACTAAGACTGACTTTACACTTAGAGTCTCACTCTCTTTATACAATCCCATGGTCTGCGGACCATGGGTAGGCCAACACATTTTACATTAAGTTACATTATCTTAGGGCGGACAACCCTAGACTCTTGCACTCCGCACCTGCATTTCGCAAGGTCTTTACATTACCCTTGACCAAAATTCGGGCTTCAAGCCCCAAAAACTTTCTATTGGGGGATCTGTTGCCCAACAAAGCAGAATATGGAGGGGGTGGTGATAACTTTAGAGCCCCGAAAATGGCTGCGCAATGTGGAAAAGGTCGGGTTGCTACATTTGTTATGGATAACACATTACCACCGCGCGCCCATCACCATTTTCGTCATCAGACAGTTGCTCTTCCTGGTGCATGATGGGTATCTATGGCTGGAGGAGCCTATTCCCATCATGGCAGACCTCATCCACCGAATGTCTCGACTTCCCTATAAAGGAAAGGACCTCGCAACTATAGCCAGGAAAAGTAGTGATTTGGCTCTCGCAGAGGCCATGAAGGCAAAGTATAAGCTGGAGAAGAAAAAGAGGGGCTACGCTATCACCAGCATCAAGGACAAAGGGGTGCACGTAGCCACCCAACTCCTGGCTAGAAAAATGATGAGGAAGTGTCATGTCGATGAGGTACAGTGCCAATGATCGCGCAAGCCGAGCAGTGCGCGGAGGGGGTCCAGTTCAACTAGGCCGAATTCCTCTATGAGGAATTTTTGTTGAACTATCGCGAAGCCCAGGAGCAGGGTAAGACCTTCCACTACATGTGGTTTCTCTTATCCATCTTGCTGGTAGCAGGAGAACTACTGGAGGATAGTCAGTTCCCAAACATTGACCGAGACTTACCAAAGGCCGCGAAGTATGCTTCACTCTGGGCCACCAAGGACATGAAACAGATTCACAATACAAAAATTTTATGGGTGCTCATGGAGGCGAGCATCCGAATGTGTATCAACTGGAGGCCGCGCCTGTCACCTACGGTGCACAATAGTCTACAGAGTTTTATAGACTTCAAGGTAGATATGCACAACATATACATCAGGGCGTGAAAGGACCCAGTCAAGCAGTGGACAAAGCTACCATTTGTAGCCACTGACGATGCAATCTTCACTATATTGGAGACATGGCCTCCCGAGTGGCGCGCCGTAGATTTGGTGGAACTGGAGAAAGCGACAGCACAAAAAAAGAAGCATGATGCCAAGCTACGCATCACCCAACTGGTTGCGAGAACGCAGAATGAAAAGTGGCAGTTGAGGTAAGAGCAGTCGGTGAAACAGCACAGGAAGCCGTGGAGCAGAAGAAGGCCACAGAAGCAACAGCAGCAACGTAGACAGCAGAGGCCGCAACGGGACAGCCAAAGGAGGGCTAAGAAACTTCCTTAGGGTAGGAGGCAGAGGACACAGAAATAGCATAAGGGAGCGCGGGCCCAGGGAGGGCATCCACACAGCTCAAACGGTCACGCATCATAGAGAGATTGGGCCCAAGGAAGAAGGTCAAGGCCTCGAAGCTGGCCATTGACCCGATCACCTTAACCAAAGGTGATCTCCATGACATTGGCAAGATGGTTCGCGATGTCACCAGTGAAGCACTTCAAGAATTTATGACGGAGCACTAGACTGTGTTGGGGGCCCTCAAGGCATAGCTGCAGGAGTTACAGGTGCGGCCCCCTCAGGAAGGTACCCTATCTACCCACGTCGCAGCAGGCACTTCAATAGCAGAGTAGATTTTGTGCGTGCGGACGGCCAACACAATAGTGTTGCCAGAGGGAGCGTTAGTATCATCAGATGCGATGGACCGAATGACGGTTAGCATGATGAAAGGCCTTGGCCTTAATCTAGCTGCCCTTCCTTGGGAAACGCTCTATCAGCTACAGGATATAATAACAGTAGTGTTGCGCGCTAGGGAGAACCGTGCAATCCAAGTTCTTAGTGAACACAATATCAATATGGAGCATCTCTGCTTGCAGCGTGATGAGTTGGTGTCGCAAAACCAAAGGTTGGTGCAGATGTAGATGATGCTTGTCGACGCGTCCCAGAGCTGGCTATCGTAGTAGATCTACCGGTGGAAGTGTGGATCCACATTTTGGCCAGTGGAGTCTACGACGCAAGAGAAGAGACAACAAGGGTGAGCTGGATCTAAATCTCTAGATCATTGAGCTGCAGTTGAAGGCGCATCCTTTCACTCCCCCAGAAATCAAAGAAAAGTGCGCCAGCGCTATTACAGCAGGGTTGGAAGAGATTGGAGGTGTAGTGTGCGAATGTACCAACATGTTGGAATAAGCGCTTGAGGTCCTCATGACATTGCAAGAGGACCCCAACATGTAGCGGCTAGATATAGAGGCATGCGAACTCCAGCAACAGTATGATAGCATCGAAGGGACTACGCAGACAGTAGTCCTTACTCAGCGGCTTGCAAGGATGCAGTAAGCCAAGGCACTAAAGGAGCAGGTGGATGTGGCGTGCCATAAGGAAGCAGTTCTCAAAGCGTGCGTCCAGCCATGGATTGACAAAGCCTTCACAATCACAGTAGATATTGAAGGAAATATCGTGCATATTCAAGGGATGCATGCACAGATACAATGTAGCACATCAGAAACTAAGGTCTCAGAAGGGAGAATGTAGCAGGTTCAGAAAGTAGCAGCTCAGTGCACTGCAGACATCAGCACTATACGGGAACAGTTGGAGGGACTTCGCGCCAAGATCATCAGGCTAACAGAGTGACTCGAGGGTGAATCACGATGTTTGTGTTGGGGGCCTGTTGGGCATGGAATCCCCCCACAGCATGGTTTGGGGCTCAAAGCCAAAGTTTTGAGTAATATTGTTGTAAATACTCCATGAATTGCAGGCACGGAGCGTGAATTGTATGTTAGAGTCATAGGGTTGTCCACCATAAGTTTTGAATGTAGTGTCGGCCTACTGGGATTGTATAAATAGAGCAAGGCTCTAAGTTGTAAAGTAAATAAGGAATAAATAAATGGAATCTGATAGATAGAATAAGATAGCGAGCATAGAAAAGAGTCTAAGTATCTTGGTTTATAGCAGTAGGAAGAGGCTCTGCAGCTGAGTGCACAGAGGCCTAGTAGAGTCTGCAACTGAGTGCGCAGACCCCTGCAGCTGAGTGCATAGGGTGGAGTTGAGTCTGTAACCAAGGACGAAGAAGAATAAAGAGAAGTTTTATCTGAATTCCTTGTATCTGTTCTTGTGTTATTACCTGCTTGATATCATTTGCAATCATATTGTTTATTTACTGCATGTATTTGTATGAATGGTGAATATTGTTAAGTATAACTGAAAGCATACAGATAAGATAATTTAATCAACTAATATTAGGTTACTAGTAAGGATTTGGGTAATAACATTGTTTGGCCGCTTAGTAGGGTTGCACGAAGGCAGCATCCCAGGTTGCGAGGTATTGATAAGCACATGTAGTGACGTGCAAGCAGGGTCAAACTGCGGACCACTTGGAACCCATCAGAAAACCCCAAGGTGGGGAAACCTGGTTCTAGCACCCTCCCATACTACTTCGGGTGAGACCTCAGTCCGCGCTCCGCAGATTGTTTCCAAAAGGACCAGTAGTACCGTTATTTGTTTGGCTAAATCATCTTCGAACCTGGGTTAGGCCCGAACAAGCCAATAAGGATGGTGCTTGCGATATGGTTCAGGGGAAAAGCATCGATTGCGATACTACGATAAGGGGCTTGAACCCAAAATATTATACAGTGTGATTAATAAACTTGGTAGATCTACAGGAGTTGCAGAGTTCTAACCATTGTTCCAAGGGTTTCACATCAATTGTGATAATGCGACGGGAGTGCTAGATGTGAAGACATTATGTTATATGGTGAATCTTCCATTTGAGTCCATAGTTATCGTAGGATGTTGTGTCTGGGCATTGGACTGTCCACCGATAAGTTAGAACTGCCAATGAACCCGCCACCGAGAGTCATGCGCCGTTGAAATGGGTTGTTGGACAGTGGCTTACTATTTTGGAAGGGTGGTTGGAATGAATCCTTCAGGCCCGCTCCTGCCTCCTAACCTTGTGTATTATGTTGAAACTGCCCCGATTTTGCGAGATGTCACCATGATCTTATATATATGATTGTTGTTTTGGAGAAAGGTAGGGGAGGACTAGTCGAATGCACATATTTTAATGCATATAGCAGACCCTGACCCTGGTAGCAAGTCGAAACCTTGCCTTAAGTAGTAGGGAGGTTTCGAGAAGGTTGCAGAAGGCCCAATTATCCAAATTGAGAGTTTGGATAGGCGTTTTTACACTATTTTTTTCCAGGAGTTCAGTGGTTCTCTCTGTTTTCAAATTTAGGCTCTCCATTCTCTACCCATCTATCATCTTGGAGGTATAAGGGTTGAAATTGCTTGTTGATGTACTTTTATCTCTTTTATGCCACTAATAAAAATAAGGCATCCCCATTGTTGAGTGGGGCCTGGAGACATAATCCAAATTAGACAAACTCTGTAATCAAATCATTGTGTCATGGTTTTGAGTGTTCCTCTAATTATTTCTGCATTTTTATGTGATTTTAAGTTCCATGGGTAATTAACTCTGTTATATGTAATTCGGATGCATCTATAAGTAAAGATCTTGGATCATTTGGGTACTTTGGATCATTAGTTGATTGATAGTGGATCCTCAAGGTACTTCAATAGATATGAGGAGGCCCCCTCAAATTTGGTTGAAAGGAAAACTAATTTAAAAATCATACTTGGAGATAATGCCACCTACCCCGTGAAAGGGATAGGTATTTTCACTCTTCCCTTGAATCAAGGTCAAACCGTTCATCTTCAAGAAGTATTGTATGTGGCCGATTTGAGGAAGAACCTGGTGTTTATTTCTGCGATGGAAGATAAAGACTTCAAGGTAGCACTCATTGATGGAAAGGTAAGTATTTTGCATAGAAACCCTAAAGACTCATTTACTCTTGGATTTAAGGTTCGTGGTCTCTATCAAGTTGGTGGAAGTCATTTGGGAGCTTTGGTGAGTGATACTTATCTTCAATGTGAATTATGGCACCAGAGGTTCGCCCACTTACATTACAAATCTCGACTTTAATATGACTCGTGAAGGGATTTTTTAAGGTTTTGCAACTAGGAAACATACAAAGGGACCATTCCCTTCTAGTGAAAGCAAGACAATCGATATTCTTCAATTTGTCCATTCTGACCTATCTGGTGCCCTACCTGTAACTTCATTGGAGGATACATATACTATGCAATATTTGTGGATGACTACTCATGCAAAACATGGATCTATTTCTTGAAGAGGAAGGATGAAGTTTTCAAATTGTTTCGTTCTTTCAAAGCACTGGTAGAGAATCAAATATGGAAGAAGATCAGGACGTTAAGGATTGACAATGGAATCGAATATGAATCTAATGAATTCAATTACTTTTGTAGAGAGGTTGGCATTAAGAGGGTGACAATTGTTCCATACACTCCTGAGCATAATGGTGTTGTTAAAAGAAAAAATCAAATGATTATGGAAGCCACTCGTGCCATGATCTATGATTAAGTTCTACCGAAGTTCTTATGGGGAGAAGTTGCCAACACTGTCATATATGTTTAAAATAGGAGGCCACAAAAAGCCTTGGATTTCAAGACACCCAAGGAAGTCTTGACTGGTAAGAAACCTGATGTTTCTCATTTTATAATCTTTGGTTTTCCAGTATACTTTCATGTGCCTAAAGAGAAAAGAAATAAGTTGGAAGCTTATGGGAAGAAAGGTATATTCGTCAACTATAGTGAAAATTCAAAGGCATATATAATCTATGTACCTAATCAAAGAGATGTGGAAGTGAGTCATGATGTTACCTTTGATGAAAACACTGCCCTTGGAAAAGCCATAGATCTCCCTATCCTAAGTAAGGATGATGATGATGTTGCTAAAACACATGATGAACCTCTAACAGATGAGCCCATGCTCGATATTGATGGTCCAATGGATCTTATTGATCCACGTCCTAGTGATCCTTGTACCTCAAGGAAAATACCTTTATGGCTCAAAGACAGTCTTGAAGATGTTGAAAGTCATACTACTCCAAGAGGTACCTTTCATGAAAGCAAGAATCCTAACAAGTACCAAGGGTACTTGGCTACCATGGGTACTATTGTTCAAGTTGAACCATGCACATTCGAAGAAGACATAAAACACCAAGTATGGAAGGATGTGATGAATGAGTAATATGAATCAGTCATGAAGAATGATGTATGGGATGTGATGCCTAGACCTAAGGACAAGTTTTTGGTCACCTCCAAATGGATTTAGAAAATTAAATATGGAGTTAAATAAAAGTCCAGGTTCATTGCTCATGGCTTCTCTCAAAAGGAAGGAGTGGACTATGATGAAATATTTTCATTGGTCACTTGATACACCACTATCTAATCTATTATTTCTCTCACTACCAACCAAGGTTAGAGTCTACATCAAATTGATGTTAAGACTGCTTTCTTGCATGGCTCACTTAAGGAGGAAGTCAACTTGGAACAAAATCAAGGGTTTGAAGTACAAGATACAAGGACATGTGTCTTTTGAATGAATAAATCCCTCTATGGGTTGAATCAAACTCCTATAGCTTGGTATGAAAGGGTTGACAATTATCTTATGAAGTTGGTATTCATAAGGAGTTATGATGATCCAAACCTATACTTCAAGGTTGAAAAGGACATGCCACTTATTTTGGTCCTTTATGTTAATGATCTCTTTCTGACTGGTGCAGACCCTGTCATTTATCAATGCAAGAGGGAGTTGACTTCCAAGTTCGAAATGAAGGACCCAGGTTTGATGCATTACTTCCTAGGCCTGGAGGTCTGGAAAAAGCCAGGTGATATTTTCCTTTCTCAAGGAAAATACATTATGGAGCTACTAGAGAGATGTGGGATGGTGGAGTGCAAGTTTGTGTTTACTCCAGTGGAACTCAACTTCAAGAAGCTATGTGGAAGTGTTGTTGGGCCCGAATTGGAAAACCCTTCTGAATATAGACAACTTATGGGGGACCTAATGTTCTTGGTAAACTCTAGACTAGACATATGCTTCATTGTAAATACTTTGGGATAATTTATGGTTAAGCCTCATCACATACATTGGATTGTTGCTAAGAATCTCTTGATATATCGTTGTGGCATAATCAACTATGGGTTGAAATACATTGTCGAGAATTTGAGGCTACATGGATATTCTGATGCTGACTGGGCTAGTAGTGTTGTGGATAGAAATATAACATCAATATATTTCTTCTCATTGGGATCTTCTTGATTTCCTAAATGAGCATAAAGCAGAAAATCAGTTTCTCTAAGCATCATTGAGGTCGAATATATTGCACCTAGTATGGCTTGTTGTGAAGTTGTTTGGTTGAGGAAGCTCTTTAATGAGCTATTTGAGCACGTGATAGATAAATTTTTTATCTATTATGATAATCAGAGTGGGATTCAGCTTTCAAAGAATCTCTTGTTCGATGACCACTCCAACCATATTGATATCAGGTACCACTTTATTCAAGATATGGTACAACCACGAGTAATAAGGCTCCAACACATCAGGACTGATGAGAAAGTTTTCGAAATCCTCACAAACCCCTTGTGGAAGGTCAAGTTCTTAACCTTCCAAGAGATACTTGGAGTCATGCAAGGAACCTCCCATGAGGGTCCCACTTGAGTTGGACATTGAGCTATGGGAAATCCTAGGGGATTGGGATACTTCATGGAGCTATGGGCGACCATAGGGTGAGTGGTTCACCTTCCCATATAGGTACACTTTGAACAAGGTGAGTGTTTCACCTTCCCCTATGATACCCCATGATGATATATGAGAGCATAGGGTGAGTGGTTCACCTTCTCCTACGGATATCTCAGCATACATCCTACCCATGTAGTCTGGGACTCATGAGAAGTACCTCTCAGCTGGCCAATGAGTTGGGAAAAGTGGATAGGGACCATAGCACTACAGATGGATGCATCATGTAATGTTGTACACCCTATGTCTAGGATGCATGATGTTCAACAGCTTGATCATTCATGATCAAGTCTGATTTGGGTTCTATCCCTAGTTATGTGCACCGACTTTTGTTAGTGGAGAGTGGCAAGGTCCTGTGACTCACTCTCAATCAATTATTATTCATTATCTATATTAGTGTTCAGTAGAGTTGACACGAGATGCAGATATGGTACATGATGACAGGATGGCATGATGATTGATGATCAGATATTGGCAGGTGGAATTCTCCCTAGATGAGAGTGGGTGTTAAAATTGGAAACTAGGGGAAAATTCTACTTTGCATAGCTCATTTGATCAAGATATTTATTGCATTGAATAACTCTTCAAGAGGAACAAAATCAACCTAAAGATCGCTAAATTTGGACAAGGAGAAATATGTTTTTGAGGTCAAGCCCACACATGTGTAAATTGTCTAGGTCGACCACATCATCATGTAGGCTCATGAAGCCCAAGTGACATGTCTCTTGACCCTCAACAACTTGTATAAATAAGGATGATCTCAAACCTCATTTGGTACCTCATCAACTCAACTCATTATTCTCTCTCCTCGTCTGATTGGTTTGTGCATTTCATTGGCAGCTCTTCTTCTCACACGTGTGGCTGAAAGATGTCGAATTTCAAAAGGATAAATTTCAGATCTGATGCAAGGTTCAACCAGTGTTGACCAAGGGCTAGTTCACCCCATTTAACTTTGATTTTTTTGGGAAGTTTTTTGTTTGGGTAGGCCACATTCATTGACACAAAAATTGAGATTTTTAGGGTTTTTTACTTGCGTTGACCGCAAGCCTATTTGACTACAGGGTTGACTTCAGGTTGACCAAATTTGACTACAGATTTGTCGATTGTTTTGGGTTGACTTTGACCAACAAGAGAGGCTAAGTTCCTCTCTCCTTTGGCTGAGATTTTTAGGCAATTTTGAAAAGACTTTGATTGTTGTTGACTTTTTGGTTGGGGTTGATTTGACTGTTGTTGATTGAGGGCAGAATTGCAAATTTAGCAGGGATGTTTTGGATAGTTATTTGGCAAGACAATTTTTAATTTGAATCTATTTTTGTACTCTATGTCTCTCTTATGAAAATTTGATATAATAATACGAAGAATTGATCAAATATTTTCCTGATCTTGGGGTTTTTCCATAGAATTCGCAAAATACTGGTGTTCTCTTGTCTTTTGCATTTATTGTTTATGTTATATCTATAGTTATTGTCAATGTGATTAATGATTAAATTATGTGATTGCTATTGGAAATTGTCATTGGGATACCTAAAGGACATTGAAGTAATTGTTGTGAGCATAGAACATACCATTGTTAACTAAAATTAACACATGGACATGGAAGTGGTTCTCTCACTCTTTTCCATCATATGCTCTAGGAAGACCTAAAACCAAACCACATTACATTTATTGGTGTTTTGTCAACGTGCAGCCATTCAGGCTTGGTGGATGAAGGTCGGCGATGCTTTCATTATATGAGCCAAGATCATTTCATCAAACCAAGGGTGGAACATTATGCATGTATAGTAGATATTGTAGGTCATGTTGGGAAGCTAGATGCGACATATAATTTTATTAAAAAGATGCCAATAAAGCCTGATGTTGGTGTATGGGTTGCTTTGTTTGGTGCCTGTAGAATTTATTGCAATATACAACTAGCGGAAGATGAAACACAGTATATTTTCAAATTAAAGCCTCGCAATTATGTAAATTATGTATTGTTGTCAAACATATATACAAAGAGTGGAAGATTGGTTGATGCAGCAAAGAAAAGAGAGATGATGAAAGATAAGGGATTGAAAAAACCCCAGATGTAGTTGGATTGAGATCGACAAGAATTTTTATCCATTCCTTGTAGCAGATGTTTCCTACCCACGGACAGAGGAAATTTATGCAATGTTGAAAATCTTGTTGAAGCTTATGAAAGCAACAGGGTATGTACCTGACACATGCTTTGCATCACATGATGCATAGATACAAGGATGATGCTATTAAATCCATATGGTTTTATTATAAGGATGCGAATAGAAGCTATTCCTCATGTATGGGGTATCTTAGTTGGTGCCTATAGAACTAATTGCAATATAAATCTAATAGAATATCATTTCAAATTAAATCTTCAGAATTTAGAAAACTATGTAGTTTTGTAGTGTACCTAGGGGGGATAATATGGGGTACAAAGGGAGGTACCCAAGGGAATAATGTAATAATGGGATGGTCCATAGTAATAAATAAGGTGGTTAACCCGTATCATGTAAGGGACCACAAGTAGTTAGTAATAATGTAATGGGCCCATGTATTAGATAGATGGTTTTGAGGGAACCATGGTAATGACCCATGGTATTGTATGTATGAGGCCTATATAGAGGTTAGAGACTCCACAATGAGAGATATCAAGGAATATTGTATGAACAAGCATATGGCTTGTGGAGGGTTCTCCTTCCTTAAGGA
>APFE030446662.1:276013-304354 GCA_000404065.3 Pinus taeda
ATACCCGATTTCAAAAAAAAAAATCGGCCGAATCGGAGTCTGAATGGAGGAGATATCGCTAATCTAAAAATCAGTGGTGTTGCAGACATTTTTTCGGGGCAACAAGTTTGCGGTGCAGATCTGTATATTTTGGGGCAAAAACTGCAAAAACTAATTGCATATCTGGATTCTTTGTGAAAAAATACCCGATTTAAAAAAATAATAATAATAAAATAAAATCAGTCGAATCGGAGTCTGGATGAGGGAGATATCGCTGATTTAAAATCGGCGCTTTTTTAAGAATTTTTTGTGACAGCGGGAAGAGTTGCAGCGCGGATCTAAAATTCTAGTGCCTAGAACGAGATTTCTATCACATGGGAAAATGCATAATGGTTGTTCGATTTCCAAAAACAGGTCATAATAGGGATTCTGAGCAATATTGACTGAATTGTGGCCATTTCAAATTTTCGCCAAGTAAGCGATTTGTTTTCAAAAACCCTCTTCATGGATTATAACAGTAAGTTTCTTACAAGAAAAAATAATAGGCCTTCTATTGAAAATTTTATAGCACATCTTAAGTTTGACTTCCCAGGGTATTGGAAGGACAAAACAGGGTATTATTTGAAAGATGGGGCTGCTATATGGTGGAAATCACTTGACAGTGAGATTCTGAATTTATGTCATGCTGATGAACTTGAAGAACTACTTTTGGACAAATGGTCTCATACTAGAAAGGAGGAAACCAAAAACCCTAGCAAAGATTTTATTTTTGTAGGAAAGGAAACCAAGAAACCTAAAGGGTTATTTTCTGTTGGTATCTCCTTATTTCAGGTTCATGGATTGATTCAGAAGGAGAAGATCATTGTGTCTATAAATCCTAGTTGCAAGCATAATTTTATCAATGTTAATTTGGCAAAAAATTTGCAAGTTCCAACAAAATACATTGAAAACAGACAGGTTGATAATGAGGATGTTCAAGTTTATAAGGATTTGAAGCTTTCTATGGATAAGTATGTGTTGCATGGTGATTTTTATTACTTCAGATATGGATAACATGGATGTTGTTTTGGGATATCCTTGGATGGAATCCGTGGGTACTATCAATATTAATGTGCAGAAGAAATTCCTGAAGCTCTAGTATAAAAAGAAGAAAATTACATTACAAGAAATTTCCATCAATAAACATGTAGAATCCATGGAGGTTGAAGCAGAAGATGTTCCAGGGACTGACATATCAGATGATGAGCCATTGATAGTCGACAACCACACACAAACAAAGGCTAAAGCAGAAAAGGTTACAGGTGCTGATACATCAGATGAGGGCTCAGTGGTTGAAGTAATATTGGAAGATAAGACACCACAGCAAGCACCACAACATGCACCAGATAACAGTCAGGCTCCAGCAAGGGGTGAACTAAAGAAATATACATCGTTGGTTAACACTTCAACATATCGCCACCCACATCACCCCGCAAGAAAACAACCAACAAGATGGCAACAAATTAGCCACAAGGACAACAATCCCCGCATGATAGATAGAGAGGAGCGAAGATCCACCTACTACACATCAACACAGAAGAGTTGCCATGGTCAACTTCCATCTCAAGCGAGCGAGGCACCAGCGAGATCGAGAGTTCGCCTTTCTCTTGGATGGCTAGATGCACGTACATGGTACCAATGGACTACTCTTTTGAGTAGATCTTATTATTTGTGTTCTTCCCATGTTTCGGGGACGAAACATGTTAAGGGGGGTGGAATGTAGTGTACCTAGGGGGGATAATATGGAGAATACAAAAGGAGCAGGTACCCAAGGAATAATGTAATAATGGGATGGGACAAGTAATAAATAAGGTGGTTAACCCGTATCATGTAAGGGACCACAAGTAGTTAGTAATAATGTAATGGGCCCATGGTATTATATAGATGGTATTGAGGGAACCATGGTAATGACCCATGGTATTGTATGTATGAGGCCTATATAGAGGCTAGAGAATCCACATTGAGAGATGTCAAGGAATATTGTATGAACAGGCATATGGCTTGTGGAGTGTTCTCCTTCGTTAAGGAGTGAATGTATGGTGTTGCCCTACCTTAAGGGTTTTGATATCAATAAAGAAGCATTTCTATCTATTTATATCTTATTATTTCTTGGGTTTATTTGCATTGTCTTATATTTCCAGATCAGATCTATAACAAGTTTTGTCAAACATATCTAGAAAGAGGCGCAAATGGATAGTTGTAGCGAAGGTAAGAGAGAATAAAAAATTGAAAAATACTGCAGGATGTAGTTGGATTGAGACCAACAATAAGGTTTATCAATTCCTTAATGAACATGTATACCACCTGGAGACAGAGGAAATCTATGCCATATTGAAAAACTTGGCTAAGTTGATTGAAGCAGTAGGGCATGTACCTGTGATCAGGTGCTCTGAATTATGCTCAAAAATAAAAGTGTCGGAATCTTTTCAAACTCAGCTTCAAATTGAAGGGCTCGCCATTCTGAATCCAACGGTGTGAATAACACTCAAATCCGAATTCGTATGCAGAAGATAGAGCAAGTCAAAATTCAAGTTTGACTTGTCTATGTGGTAGGATTGGATGACATGGCAAGGGTCCCAGCGAATGGGGAAGCACCAAGTGGCAGGTTGCCACTAGGTCCCACATATCACATATCAAGAAAAAAAAGAAGCACAGGTTAAGAATCGGCACCCGCAAATCGCACTGAACACCTTGTTGTTATGTTGTTACCACTATTAAAGATATCATTGTGATAAGATTGTCGAATGCAGTACTTTTATGTGTTACATTTTAACGTCTCGACGGGTCCATCATATCACATTGGTTATGTACCCATAGCCGATTTCTGGTTGTGATAAGACTCGAACACAGGAATTTCATACATCACAGTTTAATACCCCGGTGGATCCACAATACCGCAATCACAGCGTTCCCATGTTAACAAGACCTTCAGCTGTTGAACTTCGTCGATTGCGATAAGGGGGAGGTTTCGGACGCAGGATTATATATGTTGCAGTTAATTATCCCTAGTGGGTCTGCAATACCGCAATCGCAACATTTTGATGTGTTGGGAGCCCGTAGAACTTGCCAATTGCGATTTGGATACGACTAACGGGATATAGCCCGCCGAACGGCGAATTTCTTGCTCCATTAGCAGATTTTGGAGCAGAAATGGGGTTTTTGGTCGGTTTTGGAGCATTTTGTGGAACAAATAGTGGAAGAACTAGGAGAATTCATAACTTCTTTGGTTATTATCCAAATTGGATGCAAAAAGAGGCGAAATAGCCATTTTTTAGGATTCGGAACTCATTGAGACAATTTTCAAAGGCATTTGAGCATTGTAAACACACTTTTGTTGTAATTTGAGCATAATAGAGAGGCCCCAAGCCATTGGAAATTGGACCAAGGAGACGTAGCCCAGGAGGGGTGAACTCCTTTATCATGAGCTTGTTGTGTGTTGTATTTTGATGTTCTTTGTTGTTATTTTGCTGTTGTGTAGCATTTTTTTTATGTTAAATTGTTTTATAACATTTACATAAGAAACTCTCATGGGAATCAGTTAATTAAGCAAAAGTATTGAATCCTTAAGCACTTGATAAGAAAATTATAAGCATCTTGGGTTTTATTCTGAATGGGGAATTAGCACAACATTACTAATTTTCTCCATTTCAGATCAAGTTGGTATCATAGCACTGTTTTTTGCTTATTAGATTTGTTTTGTGAAAGAAGGATTTAATTGTTTGCAAGTTTATGTCATGCTTACAAGGTTAAAACTCAAAAAAGGAGAAGGGAAGCTGGTTGAAATCCCTATAGTTGGCTCAAGTGGAAGAAGAGAAAGGTTTCCAAATTCTTCTACGCTGGTTATTCCTCAAGTTGCAGAAGTTGCAATTGAGTCTTGAGAGATCATGTCTCATGAAGGAGAACCTATCATGATAGAAGATGAGAAGACCTTCATAAAGGATTTCTTTGATATGAAAAATATGGTTACGGTCCTATATGAAGAGAGGAATAGCAGGTTTCAAGGAGAAAATTCTAAGCCTCCCAAAGGAGAAGGTTATTCAGAAGGAGGTAATGGAAAAGAAGATAAAGGAAAATGAGGTAATGGGAATAGAGGTAAACCTCCACCATCTCCACCATATTCTTCATCTTCTTCTTCAAAGGCTGTTGAGATTGCAACAAGATGATGGAGCTTAGTGAAAAGAGTCGCCTTCACTAAGTGGGCCCGCAGGTTATTTTTGGCGCAAGTCTATTTTTAGACTATGTCTATTTTTAGACATATGGATCATGTCTATGGATTGCAGGTTGTTGTTTATGGATGATTAATCAAGTTGAGAAAATAGATGGACTTCTATTTTTGATGAAAGTGTGAGTGATCACAGTGTGAGTGATCAAGTCTATTTTTAGACTGGCTGTCAAAAATAGAAAAGTCAAATATTATTATCTCACAATAATATTTGGACTATAAACTTAATCTTATTTTCTTGGAGCACTTCAGTTCGAGCTACGGATGTGGCACATGCAATTGCATGAAGGAAATACGTGGTTCTTATGGGTTAGTTGAATATTTGCATGCATGACTTCAGTTAGAACTCAAGTGAGTTGAGTTTAGTGGACTGGAGGTGCAGTTGATGGAGTTGTGTTCAGTTTAGCTTTGTTAAACTGGTTGTATTTAGTCTAACTGGCAAATAGACTAGAGATGAGTTGGGTGAATTAGTTATTAATTAATTCCCAAGTTATTAACTCATAATACAACTAATGAATACATCAGTTAACTCAGTTGCATGTCAGTGCATGTTCAGTTCAGCAGGGACAGGTGTTAGAGAATCAGATTGCTATCAGTTGTGACTATAGTTGTGCACCAGATCTTGCACAAATCAGGGGATTGAGTATTCCAATGAGTTTGCCCACATTGTAGCTTGTTCTCACGTGATTTAGCCAAGGAAAGACGTGGCTGCCTTGGAATTATCACCGGTTCTTGTGCAGGTATTGAGCAGGAGAGGCAGGCAAGCAGCGGAAGAGATTTGAGCCAGTGATTGATTCAGATCTGAGCTGTATTGTGTGTAACAGGTGGAGCTGGTACTGGATTGCTTGTGATAAGCATTGTACTTTGTAATGTTACATGACTCAATCATTAATATACAGATAGTTGGGGTTTTTAGCGAGATGCTTTCCCCGGGATACATACTGTGTTAATGTGTGAATGCTCTTGATGTTTTATTGTTATTGATGCTGCTATATTGATGATCAACGTAGAGGAGCTTATGTAATGTGTATGTTTTCCGCAATAGTACATGATCAGGATAATCTCTGTTGAATATGTGTTAAATTATTCAAAATTTCTACACCAACCTACATGGCTCAAGCAGGTAACTCAGGGAGTTTTGGCACTCAAGATTCTCAAGGCCATAAATAATAGGGGTGTCATATGTTTTTGGTTGTAACCACATTATGATGTGGATTTTGGATGGATTGTCTCTTTTTCTTGTCACATAAATATTTTGGCTTACAACCTAGGTTGTTTTATTTCACATTGTTTGCGGCATTGTAACCAAAATCCATTTTAGAAGGAACATCTATAGTATATTATAATGTAGAAATCTCACCTGAGAATGCAAATGGGATTTTTTGTTATGCCTCTACACACCAAATTATTTACAACACATTTATAACTGAGTTGTAAATATGATGAAAAATGACTGAATAATGAAATATTGAATGAGTCACTTATTTTAATATGAAAATTCCAAAAAACAGTGAACAACAAAAGTGCCTAACCTCACACCACATATGAAAATTTGAAGAGAATAATCACTATTAAAAATGATAAGTTAGATATTTTTAAAGAGAAAATAATGGAAAAAGATGGAATTATAATTGAATATCATAAGACTAAAATTAAATTGCAAGGACAATTGGAAAAGATATAGGGAAAATATAATTATAAAAATTTTCAACTCTAAATTTAGGGACAAATTAAAATCCCTTAGAGTTAATGACTACAATGATCATTTCCTTAAGATGGCAAGTTACAAAAGGACAACTTAGATCCATCTGATATAAACTCAAGAAGACAAAAAACTGAATCTGACTAGAACCAAAACCATTTCCAAAATGACATAAAATTCAGATTTCTCCACAAACTAGATGCCACAAAGGAATGAAACAACAATACACAAGTACATTTGTTCCAACCCAAACATCTTTTAACTGTACATTCGTTCCAACCCAAACATTAAGTGCAATTACATATTTTAACTGTAAGTCTTATAGAAGAAGGAATCAAAAAATGAATTTCACAGATTAATGCAGTCACTGCATTTAAAGTATCTGTCTAAGAGGTTTGAATGTAAAATCTCTGCATATTATCGCATACTCTATTCCAAACAATACATAAATGAAATAAAATACAATGCAAATGGGCTGGTATGTCCACTATGAGCATCAAATTACCTTTATAAATCAATTTACTTCCAATTAAAACATAATACAAATGGGTAATCCACTCTCGACATTGAATTTCCCTTATAACCCAATTTACTTCGAATCCATACACAATCCAAAGTTTCTCTTATAAATCACTTTACCTCCAATTCTGCCAACTATGGACATTGAATTACTCTTATAAATGAATATACAATGCAAATGGGCTGGTAGACCAACCCACTATGAGCATTAGATTACCTTTATAAATCAATGTACTTCCAATAAAAACACAATACAAACGGGTAATGCACTTTGGGCATTGAATTTCCCTTATAAACCAATTTACTTGAATCCAAACATAATGCAAAGTTTCTCTTATAAATAAATTTACCTCCAATTGAAACAAAATCAATTGGGTTGTCAACTATGGACATTGAACTACTCCTATAAATGAATATACTGCACATCAAATGCAATGCAAACACTTGACTTGATAGCAAAACAATTCCCATATTCATAACTTTACTTTTATGCAAATGTAGAGCAAAAAGATTTGTCCAAGTTGACAATGATTTTTCCATATTCATTGCTTTAACATAATGAAATAATACATAAATTGCAGTCCTTCTACTAGCAACTTCATATGTTACCAAAATTTGGGACAAATTAAAATCCCTTAGAGTTAATGACTACAATGATCATGGAGAAAAAAAAAATTGACAAAGAGGAATCTGCTCCAATAAGCTATAAAAACTTGTAATATAATTAAAAGAAGCATTGAATATTTTAGGAATAAGTTCAATAGTATGAGAAATGGTTATACCAACTTGTGGATTTTTCTCTTTTTATAAATTGTAGCACTTGAAATTCATTAATATAGAAAAGTTACATAGATATTAGTTTCATATTCACAAGCATTCCATACATCAACAAATACAACAAAGAACCTAACATTCCATACATCAACATATATGGATATAGAGCAATAAATAATCTCCTCAAGATGTCAAGTTACAAAAGGAAAACTTAGATCCATATGATATAAACTCAAGAAGACAACAGACTAAATCTGACCAGAACCAAAACCATTTTCAAAATGACATAAAATCCATATTTCTCAACAAACCAGATGCCACAAAGGAATGAAACAACAATACACAATTACATTTGTTCCAACCCAAATATATTTTAACTGTACATTCGTTCCAACCCAAGCATTAAGTGCAATTACACCTTTTAACTGTAAGTGTTATAGAAGAAGGAATAGGAAAATGAATTTCACAGATTAATGCAATCACTGCATTTAAAGTATCTATCTAAGAAGTTCGAATGTGAAATCTCTGCATATTATCATAAACTCTATTCCAAACAATACATAAATGAATTAAAACACAATGCAAATGGGTTGGTCTGCCCACTATGAGCATCAAATTACCTTTGTAAATCAATGTACTTCCAATTAAAACATAATACAAATGGGTAATGCACTCTCAGCATTGAATTTCCCTTATAACCCAATTGTTGTAGCGGCTACAACCACCCTCCAAAATTTTTCCTTAGCCTGTTTTGGAGCCTCCCTACCAACCTTACACAACACTTTGTCTTGCTTCGTCAAGTACTCAAGCTTCAGTGTTTTCCTCACACAAAGACAGCCTGTCAATCACAGTCGATCCATCCCTTTGAGGCTGCTTACCCAAACTTGGTCCAGCTACAAGCTAAGCAGATTCCCCTTGAAAATTGCACTTTCCTAGAGGGAAACCAGCCTTCCCTCCAAGAATTGCGCAATCCTCTCTGACAGCCTGTTGGGCTCTAGGATTGCGCAATCTTGCCAGCCAACCCTCCCAGCAGGATTTGCGAAATTTTTCCCAGAAGCAAGTTGTTCAACCCAATATTTGCACAAATCTAGGCAGCATTCAGTTACTCTGCCTAGAAATTGTGCAATTCCCTTGGGTGGTCAGCCCAGCTCCAAGCCAGGAATGCACATTTTTCTCACGCAGTTGAGCACTCACATGCATTGAACAGTCTGGTTGACCAGTTCCACCCGGGACTGAGGAAACTTGACTTGCATGCATGCATGGCTTGATCTTCCTAGAATAGCAAGAGACAACATGAAAAAGGCATCCCATGATTTAGGGAGCTATTCTTAGCAATCGGGGCTTACATGCAAAGTTGTTTTAGAAGTTTTCCTCCAAAGTGTTGCTTTTTCCTAGATTTGTGGCATGCGCGTCATGAGACCAAACTTGTTTATTCGACGCATCAGAGCTCATTCATTAACATCGATCTTGGAGATTTGAAATCCCACAGCACATCCATAACTCTTCGACACATCCAGGTTACCTATTCACGGGTAAGTGGCCTCAAGTTGTCTTTTTCAACATTTATGTCGCTTTTTGTGTATTCGTTTGTGTGAGTGTTGTTTGCTTGATTTATTTGAATGCCTGCTGTCGTTTACATATATTCTAGCTTTTCCTAGCTCTATTTGAGTTTTCATTTCTATCTCACTACTTTCGCATGCGTGAAACTGTTTTGCATGGACGTTCACCCAACCGGTGAACTGCCTCACCCACATGCATGTTGATATGTCTGTTGATTCTTTCATTCATGTTTTGCATGCACTATTAATCACTTCTGGTATCACTTAGTTTCGCAATGCATTCATTTACTTACTTGCTTTCAGTTGTCCGTCGGTGAGTCGAGCCAACCTTGGCCCAGTCTCTGCCTTCAACAAGGCTGCATTACACAATCTGGGGAAGGAAAGCTCACCTTCCTCTCCATATTTGCACATTCTTGACCAGCATTTGCCTCTAGGATTGTTTTGCGCATTTCTAGAGGACAGTGGCTGCTTGGCACAAAATTTTGTGCAAATCTATCCCTAGGCCAGGAGTCCTTCCCAGCTGGAATTGTGCATTGCGCAATCCCAGTAGCTAGTTGCCTGACTGGATTACACATTTCGGAGATCCAGCAGCCAAATGCCTGACTGGATTATGCATTTTGCAGATCCAACAGCCAGTCCAGCCTCCCAGATAACCCAAACTTCCTTTTGCGTAGTTTTGGAAGCCAATCACCTAGCCTCCCAATGAAATTTGCGCAATCTCGCTCATCAGTTCCCCAGGTATGTGCCGTGTTCTTCCCGGATTTGCTTTGTTTTCACTGACATATTTCTTGCCATGCATGCTACTTGTTTCCAAATCTTCAGGTGTTCATCTATCTCAATCGCTTCCAGGAGGACAGGATCTCAGGACACTGATGGTATTGCAACTGGAGCAACAGTTGAGTTGGTGTCCTCTAGCTTGTCGATCTACGAAGATACGAAGCTGTATCTAGACAAGGATGTCAAATTGAAGTGGAAAGAGGTGAATGAAACATTCACAGGTACTTTTTGGGAAGACCTTGAAGACCGTTAGGTGTACGTGAACATTCATAAGTCTTTCTTGTACTAGATTGCATGCAGATACCCCGCGTTCCCATGCACGGACATGATTCACTGTATTGTTTCTCACACTGACCCTGAGACGATGACCTTGAGCAGTGTCAGTGCAATGAATCTTGCAATATTCTGGGCATGAGATTATGATGAGATGTATCGGATGACTGAGCCCATGACAGTCATGACTCCTCCATTTAGCTTTCCCAACAACAGAGCTCATTCTAGAGACATTCTCAAGGTTGGGTAAAGGAGCAAGCTTGCTTCAGGATGACACCCAATAGATCTACAAGACAAAGATATTGAGGAAGGAATACCAATACTTGGTCATATTCGCATGTCGACTAAGTGGCTAAGAAAGCACTGAAACCTTTCCTTAGAGTTGGGTGATCGCATTGGACCAACTGGCTAGGGAAGGAAGACCATGCAATTGGTCTGGCATACTGGCTCACCAGCTGAAGGAACAAGTGATGAAGGCTCAACAGTCACCCAAGGGTATGCATGCAGAGATTTAGATGTCCACCTACATTCTAGATGTAGTCTATGCCCGTCATGAGTTCCTGGGCTTAGAGTGGGCAAGGTCACTGACAGAGACTATTGTGAGCACGTATTTCAATTTATTGTCCAATTGTAGCTTCAAAGGAGTGATCATACAGATGTCTGACCATCTTGTCATGCTAGTGTATAGATTGATATTCAAACAGGATCCATCCTGTATGTCAGAAGAAGCGATGAAGGCATTGTTAGAATTGCAGATTGCTATGCCTCACTGGATGACACGTTTATCCAAGTGTTCAATGTGGAGAAGCATCCACATTTTCTGCCAAAGTTTTCTTTGGACGTGCTTGTCATGCAAGAAGTAGCAGCGTGCCAAGTGAATCACACGAAGGCTAAGGGATAAGAAGAGAATGGAAGAAGCATAGAAGGAGTTGCAAGAGCTGAGGGAGCAACTCCAGAAAGAACAAGAGCTGCAACAACTAGAGAAGGAAGCGCAACATCAGCAAATTCAGTAGGGGGCGCATCACATGCAGACAGACAAAGTAGCACCCGTACAAGTAGTTGATTCTTCTGAACAGCTAGCATCAGGCGAATAGGGTGAACCCTCACAGGGGCAAGACTTTGCTCATGAGATAGAATAGGCTCTTGAACAGTTGGATGCAAACATGGAGTAGTAGAAGTTGGAACAGGACACTGACCTCATGCCTCACCAAAGAGAGGTCGACTCACCTGCTTTAGTGCATCTAGATGATGAGAAAGTCGACTAAGGAGGCACTGAGATCCTTGGTGGTCAACTGGATGCAGAGATGCACAACATCTCCTTTGACGAATCTCATCACAGAGTTGTGTAGTCTCAAAGAGTACCAACTCTGGAGGACCCAACATCCCCTACGCAATTTGAAGAGCAAGTGATCGTGACTGATGTGCACAAGCATCTAGCTGCGTTGGGTGATGCAACTAGAGTGTATGCCGAAGCCATTAGCTCAAGTGTCCATTTTCTCATAGTTGAGAAAGAGCGCATGACGAAGGAACTACATGTGGCCAAGTAGCGAGGAGACTTGGTAATGATGTCTACCTGAGCTAAACTGAAGAAGGAAATATTGGATGAAGTATTTTCCTTGGACACAGTTATGCGAGAATTGTACTCCAAGTTTGGTACCGTGCATTAAGTAGTCGTTCATCTCCATAGATGGCAGCAACGATGAGTAAGAAGAGTACGCATCTTGAAGAACATACATACTACTATTGATAACATGCGAGCATGGACGATGAAGTACAAGGGAGCCCTGCTTCACTTCCCAAATATGATGAAGGCCAATGCGTTTGAGATGCAATCATGTATCTGGAGTCAGATCCGGAACTATGAATACCTACTGCAACTCATCACTAGCATCCAGGCTTCCCATGCACGAGTGTTCAAAAGCATGGAGGTTATAGTGCACACTCATGTGATCCCATCACTTGGAACCCTCACCTAGGCGAAGACCAAGAATCAGGTCCATTAGGAGCTTGACTTGTACTTCGACGAGCTGATGCGCATTGCCACCAGCCGAGACTTGCCTATCAGTGCAGACATCATGTGCAAGTACGTTGCTGGTCTGGCCACACTAAATACAATGATGAGCATGCTCACAGACGAGTTGGACTGAGGATCCTGAGCAGTGTACCGAGATGCTATGGAGGCAAGGTTCAAGTTTCAGATGGATGTCACAACAGAACACACAGACACTCTCAAGGACTGTCAATCTTGGTATCAATATGTCATTGTTGATCAGCATGAGGATGTCGAGTAGTTGGACTTCTATGGTTGTCTAAGTCCGAATGATTTCTAGTTTGCCTTGTCCAAGCCATTGTTCACATGGGTACATGTGCATTGTAATGTTGAGTCATGTCAAGTGTAAGTAAAGTGTCAAGAGTGGATCTAATAGTCATAGAGTAGGTGAAGAGTCATGAGGGTAGTTGAATGGTCACAAAGGGGAATGTCAAGGGTCACCCCACCCTTGCTATAAATAATCCCTCATAAATCATTGTATGGGCTTTTGGTCATCCAAGCTTCTACTAAGACTATTTTGAAGAAGTTTTGGACAGTATTGTAATGTGCCTTGGCTTCTCCACTGCACGAAACTAGTACATCTCTTTGGAGGAGCAGGTGGATGTGGATGTATCGTTCCACTGTTGGGGCTAGTAGGTTTACATGGATGTATTGTATGATTGTAACTTACACTTCTTTATATAATAAGAGCCAACACATTTTCATGCATATGTTGTTATTGTAGTTGGACTGCTCTGGTTGCTTTAATGATATGTGTTGTTTAACTTATGTGCTTGTGTATGAATCATGTTGTTAATGTGTTGCATATGTTGTTAATGTTGTCACCGTCCGTGTCGACCGCTCTGCCGGACACTAGACAGACCTTGCACTTGAAACTAGATATAACAACCGTCACGCTCATCTCAGACTGATCCATGAGTGTTATACGTGTTATCTTACTTTTTATGATGTGACTTCCACATCCGAGTGGACTGCTCCGCTGGAAGCTATGCATGTCCTTTTTGTTTTGTGTTCCTAGCCAAGTTGGG
The DNA here is from genome assembly GCA_000404065.3 of Pinus taeda. Classification (NCBI taxonomy): domain Eukaryota; kingdom Viridiplantae; phylum Streptophyta; class Pinopsida; order Pinales; family Pinaceae; genus Pinus; species Pinus taeda. The sequence goes on from APFE030446662.1 coordinate 288,936, forward strand.
ACTGATCCCTTTCAACCTGGAACTCACCTTCACCTCCTTCCCATTTCGAAGTGTTGGAACCTATCATACACCTTCCTTGAATCACTACATCAGTCACACCCTTGCTGCTGACAGAGTTATTCTACTTGCCTCTGTGCGACATCGCAGTCAAGGCATTACCTTACGAGCCATTGCTGGGACTCCTGCACTAAACGATCTAAGGTCTAATTGGGACTTCTTACCGAGGAGATCCACTTGACATGTTGGTGGGTCCAACACTGTCAACAATTCTAGCGCTAGAAGGAGGGCCTGATGACAAGCAGAGCCCTCTCATCAAGTTTTGAACCTTTACATATCTTTCATGGAGTATTGCATTCTTCTTCCCCGGAGGTGTTTTTCGAATCGTGAAGATGTCTCCATCTCAAGGAAGCTTTTTTATCTCTTGTCTAGTCACACGTATGATCGTGAAGGTGAAGTGACCTGGCCTGAGCACTTACATAACTTTCTTTCCATGATTCATGGGGAAGATGAGTTTATTGGTGAACAGACCGGTTTGCTGCTTGCATTCACACTTCGCGAATCTCTGTTTTTTTGGGTGCTCAGCCTACCGTCTCACACCATGCACTCATTTGAGAACTTATGTGATCTTACTGAGACACATTCTATCATTTTGATCCAGACCATCTTGACTGGAAACTGTTACATCAACGAAGGGCTCTGCATGAATCCGTTATTGATTTTTGGTAGTGGTTCCGTGACTTACTGTTTCAAGCTCTGAGGAGCTAGATGAATTTTGCTTATCTCTAGGATCGTTCGAGTACTGTCTTGAGAAATTTGCCCGTCCCAAGAGAAAGCTTGATGTCAAGCATTGCTCAACCTTCTTCATTGATGGAACTACGCAATCTCATGTGGGAGAAGGCATTGTCTCAATGGACTGTCTGTCTCCCTCTCATTCAATAGTTCCGCCATGGCCCAATGATATTGAGGATCATGTTTGCACACCTGTTCATCCTTCACACTCTCCCAACATCACTCCATTCCATTTTCACATAGATTTGGTTGTGAGTCATTCGAGTTCCCATGTGCATTATTTTCTTCAACCTCTGTCTTCGCACTCAGGTGTTCCTCCGGATGATATTGTCTTGTGTTCGTCCATTCCAGACTCTTCACTTGTTGTGAATGAGGAATAACCCACTTACGGAGTTGGTGTTGCACAACCAACATGTGCTTTCATTCATGAAGAGTATGAGTGGGAGTTTGGACATCAACACTTGGCGAAGGATGACTCCCTTCCATTCGAGGACTTTGGACATCAACACTTGGCGAAGGATGACTCCCTTCCATCCGAGCCCCCTCCATTCTTTCCTAGATTCTTTCGTGAACTTGCTATCCATGATTTTGCATGTGTGTCTTCATCCACAGATGCACCCATTGTTGATCACTCGTAGGACTCACCAAATGTTAATCCATCATTCAAAAATAGAGAGGATAAGTTATTCATTGAAGATCCACTTGATCCTTCATTTGTCTTTTCCAGAAACACAGAGGATGAATTCCTTCACTTTTCATCTACCCCTCTGTTTGATTCATCTCATCATGAGGATGCCAAAGAATTCATTGATTTTTCTGATCGTGGCAGTCATGATCCATTTGCTTCCAATTTTGATCATGATCATGAATCTATCGTAGTTGATCTTTCAAAGCCACCGGCGTATGATTATCTACCTGATGATGAGGTTGAGACACCCACGACTGTCGAGGCACTTCAACCTGAGTTGATTGTTATGTCAGGCCCTCGCTCTCTTGAGGTTAGTCTCACTTCCAATCATGAAATCGTTCAATTGCCCAAGGCTCCTCATCACTCATCTGTATGCATTGAAGATCCATCTCACACACAAATCACACTTCCTCCACTCGAACTGTATGATCCCATTGCTCATGCTTTGGAGGAGTCTTACATTGCAAGCACTCATTCGTGACGCAAGCTGTCTTTGTTTCTTTCATTTGCTTGCATATCACAGTCAAGAGTGTGCTTATGCTTCAAAGTTGCACGTAGTGTCATGCAGCACCATGAGAAGTCCACAGATGGTCCATTGTGCACTTGTACTCACTTATGTCACGTGGGCACTTTGGAACATGAAGTGTGGTTGTCTTCATTGTTGTATCTTTCTTGCTTGCTGGGTTGCATCACTGGGTTGCTCACGGACCAAGCCTTCACCGACATGGGTCTACCAATGTGCCGGTGGATGAATTGGAAGTATCACTTCACGTGATCAGGCCCGTGCACTGTTAGTTTAGGAGTAGGAGTAGTGTTTTCATTCACTTGTTTGCTTGCATGCTTGCTTGCTCATATGCTTTGTTTGCTTGTTTGTTTTCTTTATTGTTTGCTTAGTTTCTTTTCTTTCACCTTCGCTTCTGCTTTTTCTTTCCTTTGATGTTTGTTGGTTCGTTTGTTTCATTCGTAGGTTAGCCTTGCATTAAACCATGTATGACTCTTGAAGCGAGTTGGGTAAAGTACACGAGGACTTGTACAACTATCACTACTTGGTTATCTGTCATCTTGCCTTTATGGGACGAGCTTGTTACTCTTAGTCCATGATACATAGAAGGAAAATACATACTCTTTGAAGTGAACCTTGGTGTAAACACAACGCTTGTGCGCTAACTAGTGTCACCTTCTCGAGTCGATTATTTTTGGGTTAACCTTTGTCAGCTCCGTCAAGTAGAGTAAGGTGAGGGGGAAAACCTCAACAAGCACATTAGAGATATAATAAACTACTTCTCTGCTTGAACAACCCCTTTTGCTCTCAATAAGTCAGGATCCCTCTTTTGCCTCTGAAATGAGTAAGTGTTATGCACAATGAAAATGAAAAATGAAAAGTCAAAAAATTCAAAATGAAAAATAAATAAGGCGAAAGAAGAGAAAGGCTTCCTGCGCAGGGAGGTGATGCAAGTAACTGACCACCGGGGTATTGACCAAGCTCATTGGTAGAGGAGCCATGCTTGTGTTCCTATGTGACTCCACCGGGGTATTGTCCAGGCCTGCTGGCAGTGGAGCAACACCAGAGATGAAACTAAGACTCTGATGACTATACTACTTGTGCACCTATATACCCCTCAACCCCAATCAAAACAATTGTGTTTCCTTGGCTTCAAATGTGCATAAATCAACCAAGGGCTTGGTAGATGCTACATCTTACAATCAAGTGAGTTTGAAACCAAGATGGCTAAGAACTGAACAATACTTCTAGAGGTGTTAGACTTTCTTTTCACGAAAAAGGTCTATGCAGAGAGTTGGAGTTCTACCAGTGTGTCGCCAAGTGTTGTAGCGACTACAACCACTCTCCAAAATTTTTCCTTAGCCTATATTGGAGCTTCCCTACTAACCTTACACAACACTTTTTCTTGCTTCTTCAAGTACTCAAGCTTCAGTGTTTTCCTCGCACAAAGGCAGCCTGTCAATCATAGTCAATCCATTCCCCTCACAGGCTGCTTACTCGGGCTTGGTCCAGTTGCAGGCTGAGAAGTTTCCCCTTTAAAATTGCACATTCCTGGAGGGAAACTAGCCTTCCCTCCAGGAATTGCATAATCCTCTCTGACATCCTGCTGGGCTCCAGGATTGCCCAATCCTCCCAGCCAACCCTCCCAGCAAGATTTGCGCAATTTTTCCCGAGAACAGGTTGTTCAACCCAGGATTTGTGAAAATATTAGTAGCAGTTAGCTACTCTTCCTAGAAATTGTGCAATCCCCTAGGGTAGTCAGCCCAGCTCCAAGTCAGGTTTGCGCATTTTTCTCAAGCACTTGAGCACTCACATGCATGAACAGTCCAGTTGACCAGTTCCACCTGGGATCGAGGAAACTTGACTTGCATGTATGCATGACTTGATCTTCCCGGAATAGCAAGAGACAACATGCAAAAAGAATCCCATGATTCAGGGAGCTATTTTTAGTAGCCAGGGGTTACATACAAAGTTGTTTTAGAAGTTTCCTTCCAAGTGTCGTTTTTTCCTTGATTGTGGCATGTGCGTCATGATACCAAACTCAATTATTCGACGCATCAGAGCTCATTCATTCACATCGATCTTGGAGCTCTAACATCCCACAACACATCCATGACTCATCGACACATCTGGCTTAGCTATTCACCGGTAAGTGGCCTCAACTTGTCTTTTTCAACATTTCTGTCGCTTTTTGTGTATTCCCTTGTGTGAGTGTTGTTTGCTTGATTTCTTTGAACTCCTGGTATTGTTTACATATATTCTATCTTTTCCTAGCTCTGTTTCAGTTTCAACCTTTCTAGTAGCTCAACAACTTCAAACATGTGTGTGTGAGAGAGAGAGAGAGAGAGAGAAAGATAATTTCAACTTCTTGTGCTTGATGAAGATCTTCTTCTCCTTCGCGAACCCTTTCCTCCTTGTCCCTTGGATTTCACACTTTTTCTTGACTCAGAAATTGTAGATTGAACTTGATGGAAGAGTGCTCCAAATGAGGTTGAGTTGTTGCATTTATATAGGAGATTTTTCCCCTCAATTAGGCCGACTTGTCCAATTTGAGGCCAACTTGCTCGAGGAGGCCTAGAAGACCTAATTTACATCAAAATAAATTTATTTATTAACAGATTAATCCCAAGAAAGGTATTTTACATTATGACATAGAAAGAGACACTCGACATAAACCTTAGAAGACTAAAATGGAGGCTTTTACCTATAAACCATTGGGCCAAGCATGAAACTCATGCTTTAATAAGTCAATTTATTTTATAATAAAAATTATTTTTCTTTCTTTTGACAAATACATTACATCATGACTTAAATACAATTATGAAGATTGACACTAATTACATTCTTCAACACTTCTTTCTCACTTTTCTCGTCCCCTTCTCTCATTCTATCCCTGCCTCTTTCCCACCGTGCACCTCTTCACTTTCCCCCTCTCTCTCTTACCCACTATCTCACCCTCTTTGCCTCTCTCTCCCCCCTCTCCCTCTTTCCCCCTCTCACTCCCTCTAGCCCATCTTTGTCTCTTCCTCTCTCACTCTTTCCCCCTCTCTCTCCCTGTAGCCCCTCTTTTCCTCTCCCTCTCTCACTCTCTCTCTCTCTCTCTCTCTCACGTCCCCTCTTTCCCTCACTCTCCCATGTCCCCCTTGATCTCTTAACCCTTCCATCCCCCCACCTCAACCTCAACCCTTTCCCTAGTTGTTATCTCTAGAAACATGTGTGCGTTCTTGGAGTTAAAAATGTTAGATCATGGCTAAGATTATTTGCGTTCTCGGCTCATGTTAGATCATGGTTAATATTATCTATACTAGTAAATAATTAATGTTATGATAAATAATTAAAAAAGTATTTGTTGGGAAAATTTTCTATATATAATTTACTCAATGCATTAAGATAAATAATTAAAAAAGTATTTGTTGGGAAATTTTTTTATATATAGTTTACTCATTATATTAAGATAAATAACTAAAAAAGTATTTGTTGGGAACAATGATGATGATAGTGGTTTAACATCCACTAAAACCAAATATACATTAAAATATATATTAAATAAATAAATAAATGTTCAATTTAATATAGAAAAAGATTTACAACATAACCTAAAATAACATACATATTAATATTATTGATATTTAAAACAAAAATTTTAGTGTTATATAGCAAAAGTTTAAGTGAATTTTTCTTAAATATTATTAATAGAAAAAATTAATAAAAATATAAAATTAAATAATGAAAAAATACATATTAAAAATTTAACATAAATTTTAATTAAAAATTAAAATAAATATATAATTATATATGTTATATATATAATTTTTTTTTTTTTATATATAAAACAAGTTATTAGTGTATTTTTATATTATTATTTGATATGAAAAATTAATATAAAATTAATGATAAAAAAAATAGATTTAAAAATTTAACATAAATCTTAATTAAATAAAAAAAAAATAAAAATTATATTGAAAAGTAATTTTAAAATTTTGATTAAATAATAATAATAAAATAAAATTTATTTTGATTAAATAATAATAATAATAATAATAATAATAAAAAATAATTTTATGTTGGGTAATACAAACCATTAGCATATGTGAGACGTTGTCTTGTATGAACATATTCATAGCATTATTTTAAATTGTTTACGAATGTATGAATATACTTTGATCCGATGTGGCCGCTTCAGCCAAGGCTACTACTGTGAGCTCATTCCACCCTCCTTTTTTAGTAAGTCTAGTTCCAGTTTGGACTCCACGTCGTTAGTTCCTGACTTTTTATGATTGGCTAAATTATGCTTAATTTGTGTTTTTCTTTTTCTTTATTCATTTAAATAGCGATGGGGCTTGTAGCGCTTTGTTGTGCACCATTTCATCTCCAACGGCTCTGGCAACAGATGAAAGGATGATCACTTAGCGCAAAGATTTTAAAGGCTCGCACTATCCTCCAGCTAATTGGCTCAATCGATTCGAACTAGGGTTTACAGGGCAAAGTTCAGGTTAGGGTTTCATCGAGGTTTTACTTTAGCATGGAGAATTCTAGGAAGAGAATTAGAGATGTGAGACGCCACAGCGGCGATGCGGAATCATTGGGGTATGGATTTCGCCGACGTAATAGCGGGGATGAGGACGGGGCTCCTGCAAATGGCAGGCTTCAGGATCTGCTTTGCGTTGTTAAAGATGAATCAGGGAAATTCAGAAATAGACCAACTAAGCGTATGAAAAATACTGACACCAGGCAAGGCATAAAATTGAAAGGTCAAAACGCTACAGTAGAGGTTGGTGGAAGCATCTATACTAACGAACCCAATAAGAAGCAGGTGACGGAGGCAAATCAGATGGAGCGGCAGCATGATGATTTTAGGGTTTCCAAGTCATCTTCTCTAGTGGGGTTTGAATGTTCAGAGGGTCCGCGTCTTGAACAGTTTGAGGTGGGTGATGTCGTTTGGGTGAAGTCTAAGAGGAGAAAGGACAGACCTGTTTGGCCCGCTAAAGTTATCCACCCGGTGAAAGATGCCCCAGAATCTATGCAGAGCGTTTGTGTTCCTGGAAGACTTTGTGTTAAGTTTTTCCGCAATAAAAATAACTTGGACTGCGCATATAGATGGGTTAAAGAAAAAAGGTTATTCCCTTTTTGGGACTTCAGGTCATTAAAGTACAAGAGTCGGAAATTCTTGAAAAGCTCTTCTAAGGACCTGCAGATTTTTGGTATGGATATAGAGTTATGCAAGATCAAGAAAAAAACCAACGTGCAGCCGCTGTAACGAGAAGTTTCCAGCTTCAGGATTATTACCATGGGAAGCAGCTGCATAGTTCATCGGTTTTGTTGATCTGTCGACTTAAGCTGTACCTTCATGGAAATAATGCCACAGTCGAACCTTCATGGAAATAATGCCACAGTCGACAGATCAAGGTACAACTTGTAGCAAAGTCGACAGATCAACAAAAAGTGATCTGTCGACTTTGCTACAAGGTGTAACTTCATGGAAATAATGCCACAATCGACAGATCAAGGTACAACTTGTAGCAAAGTCGACAGATCAACAAAACCTTCTCAAATGAAGTACGCAGCTGCTTCACTTGAACAGATGGTAATAAACCTGAAGCTGGAAACTTCTCGTTACAGCGGCTGCACATTGTTTCTTCTTCTTGATCTTGCATAACTCTGTATCCAACCAAAAATCTGCGAGCTTTTCAAAAATTTCCCACTCGTATTTTAATGCCCTGAAGTCCCAAAAAGGGAATACCTTTTTTTCTTTAACCCATCTATATGGGCAGTCCAAGTTATTTTTATTGCGGAAAAACTTAACACAAAGTCTTCCAGGAACACAAACGCTCTGCATAGATTCTGGGGCATCTTTCACCAGATGGATAACTTTAGCGGGCCAAACAGGTCTGTCCTTTCTCCTCTTAGACTTCACCCAAACGACATCACCCACCTCAAACTGTTCAAGACGCGGGCCCTCTGAACATTCAAACCCCACCAGAGAAGATGGCTTGGAAACCCTAAAATCATCATTCCGCCGCTCCTTCTGATTTGCCTCCGTCACCTGTTTCTTATTGGGTTCGTTAGTATAGATGCTTCCACCAACCTCTACTGTAGCGTTTTGACCTTTCAATTTTATGCTTTGCCTGGTGTCCGTACTTTCCATACGCTTAGTTGGTTTACTTCTATTTCCCTAATTCATCTTTAACAGCGCAAAGCAGATCCTGAAGCCTGCCATTTGCAGGCGCCCCGTCCTCATCCCCGCTATTACGGCGGCGAAATCCATATCCCAATGATTCCGCATCGCCGCTGTGGCGTCTCACATCTCTAATTCTCTTCCTAGAATTCTCCATGCTAAAGTAAAACCTCGATGAAACCCTAACCTGAACTTTGCCCTGTCTGGAATTTGTATTGCAAACCCTAGTTCGAATCGATTGAGACAGTTAGCTGGAGAATAGTGCGAGCCTTTAAAATCTTTGCGCTAAGCGATCATTGTTTCATCTGTTGCCAAAGCCGTTGGAGATGAAATGCTGCACAACAAAGCCCTACAACCCCCATCGCTCTTTAAATGAATAAAGAAAAAGAAAAACACAAATTAAGCATAATTTAGCCAATCATAAAAAGTTAAAAAGTTAAGAACTAAGGACGTGGAGTCCAAACTGGAACTAGACTTACTAAAAAAGGAGGGTGGAATGAGCTCACAGTAGTAGCCTTGGCTGAAGCGGCCACATCGGATCAAAGTATATTCATACATTCGTAAAACAATTTAAAATAATGCTATGAATATGTTCATACAAGACAACGTCTCACATATGCGAATGGTTTGTATTACCCTAACATAAAATTATTTACTAGCAATTATTCCAAAATTAATTATTAAATTAGAATTGTTGATTTTTTCTAGAAAAGATGTTGGTTCATTACATGTAACTACTTAAGTATAAATTCATAAAAAATCATATATCTATTCTAAATAGAGAATCCACAAAATCTCTCTTTAAATATATATGCAAACACCACATAATTTTCATTTGAATTAGTAATCTTCAAAATGAGTGCACTAGTATTCAATTCATTAATAGTTGGGAACATTTTTCAAACATTAATATCCATTCAATTTAATTCCTTTACTTTATAAAAATATAATAAAAAAACAATCTTAGAAAATCCTTTTATGAATCTCTTATACTATCTAGCTGCAAGCCCATGAATAAAATTATTTAAAATTGTTTAAAAAATAAATTTAATACTATTCAAAACTATGTAAAATTAATTACATTAAAAAATTAAAAAAATACATTCATGAAATATTCCAACAATTGTCACCTCTCATACATGATTTATCTTTTCCAGCATATTCAAACCCAAAATAAAATAAAATTAAAAACGTGAATCACTTTAGCGTTAGCTGTTCCATCTAGTACGTTATGTTATTTGAATTCTATCACTCCACCGATGAATGGATACACTATTCCTGATCTGCTTGCCCGGTGGCAAATTCAAGTGAATACATACACTATCCCCAATCTGCTCGCTAGATGGGAAATTCAAGTGTTTGACGGCCTGAAATATATCTTGGGCGATCAGCCGAGCATCCATCGAAGATCCGAGCAGACCTGCTCTTCCCAAGCCGGCGGCATACAGACCCTCCCTTCCCTTCCAGTTGTCTGGAGACAGCTTTCTTGGAAATCCATTGTCTGAGAAAAGCTCTCCACTATTCTAGAAATTAAGTGGCGAATTTCAAAATTAGGGATCTTCCAAAGAAAAAAACCGTACGAAAGCAGAAAATCACTGATTAGGCATACCTTGAGCCAGCGGAGTACTGCACTCCTGTAACCAGTCGCAAAGATTATAGCGTCGAAATCCTCTTCTCGATTGTCTTCGAACTCGACCCCAATGGTCGTTGCGCAACGGAAATTTGGGACAACCTGCCATTAAAGCTGTTAACGGAGAACTTGGACTGGCTTCGAAATTTTGCGGGAAGAATGGAGTCAATTTACCTTAATTTTGCCTTGCCGTATTTTGGCCCCGCCGTCATCCAACACCGGGTTTTCCCGGTCTTGAACTTCATATCGAACGGTCCTTGCACGGGGCGGGGTATTCCGAGAGAATTCGTGTTGCCTGGGGTTAAATTACTGTACATGACGAACAAATTGTCCACCATTCGCAGCGGCAGCAGCTTCAGCAGCAGCATCGCAACAGAGAATGTGGATCTTCCAAGAACTTTTCACGGCAGGACATGCGACTTAAAATGCAAAGAGAAGACACAGACGAAATTATTGTGTGGACAAGAAAGATTAAAGCATCGAGATTCATGAAATTGTGAATGATTAGGTTCAAAGGTTACAATTTAGCTTTAAGTTTTTGGCAGAAAATGCAAAAGATTTGAAATAGGGTAAAGTGCCTAGAAGCTAATCCGCCTAGAAGCTAATGCATTGTCAGATAGAAGCTAATACACCGTTAGATCGCAGTAGAGGCTTCTTACCGTCGATCTGGGCAGGCGAACCAAGGGGAAAAGCTGTGATTGGACGTCTTGCCAGGAAGAGTGCCAGGAAGAGTATTAATAACAGAAGTTAGAACCCGCGTGGTGTGCCATGTGATGGCGCTAAGCGCGAAACCAGCGGGCATGCATGCAACCTAGCCAGTAAACTCTGAGCATTGTGCCATAAACTTGGCGCACAGACGTGAAGTGGATAGGTAGAATAGCAAAGATAATTTTTACATCACAAGTGCATTAATTCTGTTATCTATTTGTTAGAACATTACAAAATCTCCATTAATTTTTTGATTATGATAAACTTAATACTAATTAAATAATAAATAAATATTTCCTAAATTTGTCCACCATGAATTTGGACCATATACAATGTTTTGAATAGTCTTTTAATTTATTCATAATCTTTATAAAATAAAATCGTTTATCAATAATTAATAAACTATTATTTTCTCAATTACAATATATAAATGAACATCAAAAAACAATAATATTAATAATTCAAAATTTTTAAAATACGGTCCACATTATTCATCGTGAATCACTTCATTTCATTATCAACCTAATAAAATTATAATTTTTAAAATTATCACTTAATTTTTTTAAAATATCAATTTTATATATAAAAATATAATATCATATAATACAAAATTATTTATATTGATAATCATAAATATCCCAATTATTATTAGTTACAAAGGGACAAAAGGCAATTATTTAAAATGAAAAAGAGTTGATGATCGCAACAAACCTCAACCATTTAAAGAAACATCTGGAAGTACACAGATCCTCCAAGCAACATTCCCAAGTTATTATAGAAATCGGTGGAGGACTACCAAACTATGAAGGGACCTAGACGAGATTTATGCGTGTTTGGAGCTAACAGTCTCGATCGTGCTGAAACAGAAACATCGGCAACAAAGTGTCTGCGTCACGGTTTTTAGTGGAAGCACCATTAATGGAGGTTATTGACCACAACCGCCAGATGTGTGAATGAGTCACACCAACTTTGTTTACGCCTCTAACTAACTTGGCGAAAGAGACTTATAAAAATATGTACATGTGTCAGTGTGAAAATGAAAAGGACGACGAAGGTCCCTTTCAAAGGAAGGCTTATCGGCCTAAAGATATGTGAATGAGTCTCACCAACTTTGCCTACGCCTCTAACTAACTTGGCTAAAGAGACTTATAAAATATGTACATGTGTCAGCGTGAGAATGAAAAGGACGACGAAGGTCCCTTCCAAAGGAAGGCCTATCGGCCTAAAGATGTGTGAATGAGTCACACCAACTTTGCCTACGCCTCTAACTAACTTGGCGAAAGAGACTTATAAAATATGTACATGTGTCAGCATGAGAATGAAAAGGACGACAAGGTCCCTTTCAAAGGAAGCTATCGGGCCTAATTATTATTATATTATAATTTAATTCAAATTTTAAAATACTTTCGCAAATATATACTATTTTTTTTTAATTTTATTTTTAATTAAATTTATGGGTTGAATTTTTAAGCATGTATTTTTTATCATTAATTTTATATTAATGTTTTTTATCAATATAAATAATTAATAAATACCTAAAACTTTGTTTTATATATTTAAAAAAAATTACTATATATAACTTATATATTATATATTTATTTTTAATTTGTAATTAAGTTTATGTTCAAATTTTAAATGTGTTGTATTTTTTTTTATTTATTTTTATTTATATTATTTTTTCATTATTAAATATAATAAAGAAAATTACACTTAAAACATTTTGTTATATACACACTAAAACTTTGTTTTAAAATATCATATAATATAATATGTTAATGTTATATTTGTAACATCTTTTCTTATATTAATTTGAAAATCTATTTATTTATTTAATATAATAATTGTTAATGTATATTTGGTCTTTAGTGGACGTTAAACCCTATCATCATCATTTGTTCCAACAAATATTTTTTAGTTATTTATCTTAATATAATGAGTAAACTATATATAAAAAAATTTCCCAACAAATACTTTTTTAATTATTAATCTTAATGCATTGAGTAAATTATATATAGAAAATTTTCCCAACAAATACTTTTTAAATTATTTATCATAACATTAATTATTTACTAGTATAGATAATATTAACCATGATCTAACATGAGCCGAGAACGCAAATAATCTTAGCCATGATCTAACATTTTTAACTCCAAGAACGCACACATGTTTCTAGAGATAACAACTAGGGAAAGGGTTGAGGTTGAGGTGGGGGGATGGAAGGGTTAAGAAATCAAGGGGGACATGGGAGAATGAGGGAAAGAGGGGACGTGAGAGAGAGAGAGAGAGAGTGAGAGAGGGAGAGGCAAAGAGGGGCTAGAGGGAGAGAAAGGGGGAAAGAGTGAGAGAGGAAGAGAAAGATGGGCTAGAGGGAGTGAGAGGGGGAAAGAGGGAGAGGGGGGAGAGAGAGGCAAAGAGGGTGAGATAGTGGGTAAGAGAGAGAGGGGGAAAGTGAAGAGGTGCACAGTGGGAAAGAGGCAGGGATAGAATGAGAGAAGGGGACGGGAAAAGTGAGAAAGAAGTGTTGAAGAATGTAATTAGTGTTGATCTTCATAATTGTATTTAAGTCATGATGTAATGTATTTGTCAAAAGAAAGAAAAATAATTTTTATTATAAAATAAATTGACTTATTAAAGCATGAGTTTCATGCTTGACCCAATGGTTTATAGGTAAAAGCCTCCATTTTAGTCTTCTAGGGTTTATGTCAAGTGTCTCTTTCTATGTCATAATGTAAAATACCTTTCTTGGGATTCATCTATTAATCAATAAATTTATTTTGATGTAAATTAGGTCTTCTAGGCCTCCTCGAGCAAGTTGGCCTCAAATTGGACAAGTCAGCCTAATTGAGGGGAAAAATCTCCTATATAAATGCAACAACTCAACCTCATTTGGAGCACTCTTCCATCAAGTTCAATCTACAATTTCTGAGTCAAGAAAAAGTGTGAAATCCAAGGGACAAGGAGGAAAGGGTTCGCGAAGGAGAAGAAGATCTTCATCAAGCACAAGAAGTTGAAATTATCTTTCTCTCTCTCTCTCTCTCTCTCACACACACACATGTTTGAAGTTGTTGAGCTATTGGAAGGGTTGAAACTGAAACAGAGCTAGGAAAAGATAGAATATATGTAAATGATACCAGGAGTTAAAGAAATCAAGCAAACAACATTCACACAAGCCCAACCAGCGAACTGCCTCACCCAGATACATGTTGATCTTTCTGTTGATTCTTTAATTCATGTTTTTCATGCACTGTTAATCACTTCTGCTATCACTTAGTGTTACCATGCATTTCATTGAATTACTTTCTTTCAATTGTCCGTCGGCGAGTTGGGCCAACCTTGGCCCGGTCTTTGCCTTCACCAAGGTTGCATTGTGCAATCTGGGGAAGGAAGGCTCACCTTCCTCTCTAGATTTGCGCATTCTTGACCAACATTAGCCTCCAGGACTATTTTGCACATTTCTGGAGGACAATGGCTTCTTGGCCCAAAAATTTGCACAAATTTGTCCCTAGGCCAGTAGTCCTTCCTAATTGGAATTGCGCATTGCACAATTGCAGCAGCCAGCTGCCTGACTGGATTGCACATTTCGCAGATCCAGTAGCCAATCTAGCCTCCCAGACAACCTAGACTGCATTTTGCACTGTTTTGGCAGCCAGTCACCTAGCCTCCCAATGAAATTTGTGCAATCTCACTCAGTTCCCCAAGTATGTGTTGTGTCCTTCCCCGGATTTTCTTTGTTTTAACTGACATATTTCTTGCCATGCATGCTTGTTTCCAAATATTTCAGGTGTTCATCTGTCTCAATGGCTTCCAAGAGGACATTTTCTCCGGACACTGATGGTATTGTAGCTGGAGCAGCATTTGAGCTGGTGTCCTCTAATCTGTCGATCTACGAAGATACGAAGTTGTATCTAGACAAGGACATCAAACTGAAGTGGCAAGAGGTGAATGAAACATTTGCAGGTACTTTTGGGGAAGACCGTGAAGACTGTCAGGTGTACGTGAGCATTCATAAGTCTAGCTTGTACCAAATTGCATGCAGATACCCCACGTTCCCATGCACGGACATGATTCACTGTATCGTTTCTCACACTGACCCTGAGACAATGACCTTGAGCAGTGTCAATGGGACGAAGCTTGCAACCTTCTAGGCACGAGATTACGATGAGATGTATCAGATGACCAAGCCCATGACTGTCATGACTCCTCCATTCACCTTGCCCAACAACAGATCTCTCTCCAGAGACATTATGAAGGATTGGGTAGAGGAGCCAACTCGCTTCAGGATGACACACAACCAGATCTACAAGACAAATATATTGAGGAAGGCGTACCAATACTTGGTCATATTTGCATGTCGACTGAGTGGCGAAGCAAGCACTGAAACCTTTCCTCAGAGTTGGGTGATCGTATTGGACCAACTGGCTAGGGAAGGAAGACCATGCAACTGGTCCGACATACTGGCTCACCAGTTGAAGGAACAAGTCATGAAGGCTCAACAGTCACTTGAGGGTATGCATGCAGAGATTTACATGTCCGTTTACATTCTAGATGCATTCTGTGCTCGACATGAGTTCCTGGACTTAGAGTGGGCATCGTCACTAGCAGAGACTATTGTGAGCACGTATTTCAAGTTATTGTCCGAGTGCAGCTTCATAGGAGTGATCATACGACTGGCTGACCATCTTGTCACGCCATTGTATATATTGATATTCAAACAGGATCCACCCTGCATGTCAGAAGAAGCGATGAAGGCAGTGTTAGGTACTGTAGATTGGTATGCCTCACCTGATGACACATTCATCCAAGTGTTCAGCGCAGAGAAGCCTCCACATGTTCTACTGAATTTTTCTTTGGAAGTGCTTGTCATGTAAGAAGTAGCGTATCATATCTCAGCAGGATTAATCGCTAGGTTGCAACGGAAGAAGAAGGC
>APFE030446683.1:0-11982 GCA_000404065.3 Pinus taeda
AGAAATTAGAGGGCCATGCCTTGACTTGGTGGGAAATCCACACAATGAGCTTGAGGTTGGAGGGAGATCCTCTAGTGACTAAGTGGGAGGTTTCAAAACCCTCATAATGTCATAATTTTACCCTATTGGGTATGTAGAGGACCAATGTATATGGTGGCATTTATTTAGGCAGAAGTTGGGGTAGAGTGTATAAGAGTATACTACTAAATTTAGAAAGATGGCCATAATGCTAGGTATCTCCCCAAAGAACCCAAGGGTATTCCTCAAGTATCTAGGGGGTATACACAACCATTTTTGGAAGTAAGTGATGCTATTCAAACCCAAATAGGTGGTTAAAGCTTGTGTATAGACATAATAATTGGAGAACATAATCCAGAAGAAAGGGAAATCCAGTGGGTCGATGCAGAAGGAGCACTAGGATGCTTCTAAGGAGGGGAAGAAGAAGTGGAAAGCGGAAAATAATAAAATACAAAAACCACAACACACTAGTGCAAATATCCCAACAACCATTGCAACCACTGTAATATTGATGATCATACAAAGGAGAAGTGTTGGAAGTTGCATCCAGAGATTAACCAAAAGAAAAGAAAGAAATATGAAAATAAGAATTATATGAATTGGATCATTATATTTTTTTCCATCCATCTTGATGCATTTGGAGTGGAAAAAGTGGAGGAATCAGCTCATGGGACTGTTTTTACAGGGGGGACCCAGTTTGGCAAAACGGGGTTTGAAACCTTCTGGGAACGTTTTGAGGCATCAAATAAGGTTTTTTGGGGGTAAAACATTTTCCCTTAAGTGAAATACCTTTTCATGCTATTCTAAACACATAGATATTTCCAATGACGCAAGAATCATGTCAATCGAAGTCCGTATGAAAAAGTTATGCCACTCAGAAGTTAGCCTTCCGATTTTCACACCCATAGTTCGGGAGGATGCCATTCAGCTCCATTATTCATGGAAAAGGGGATAACCACGTGTTTGTGATGTAAAAGGATCTAGAAGATTCTATTTTGTAACACTAGTTAAGATTTGATGTAGTCAAAATTAACCACTAGTATGCTATCGGGTTGTGTTATAACCGGGACATTAGGAGGTAGAGGCATTCCATTCTTTCGAGAGAATTTTGTTCCATAGTTGAGAAAAGATAGCCAGGAGAGATAGGAGGTAGAGCACATAGAGAGGATCTGTGCACTGTAGTAGCCCACATGCCACATACATTACTTCTTTATATCTACAACCATATTTCCAGACTAAGAAAGAGAGCGAAGCGACCTCACCTTCCAGCTGGGTTTTCTCCCGAAAGGGTTTCCCAGAGATCATATCTTGTGTATTATGTGTGTGTGATCTTATTTTTCCGTTCTCTACTTTTCTGCTTGATTTACTTTTACATGCATGCACTAATTGCAGTTGATTTTAAAGATCTAGAAATTAAATAAAACCATAGTGTAGAATATTATACTTTTTAATATAATATTATTAAATTTGTTGTGATGAACTGTCCAGTGGAATATCCACGACAATTTACGGATCAAAGAACCTTATGGCAACTGATTTGAGAATCTAACTAGGAGGTGAATCTAAGTAGCCTTCAACAATAGGAAGATAATGAAAAGAATAGACTCTTCCATATAGGAAAAAAGATAAAATCTATGCTCTATTCGACTCAGGATCACAGGAAAATCTCAATGTAGTAGAGTAGGTCAAAAAATTGGGATTAGAAGTTCATGATAATCCAAAACCATATCCATTGGGATGGGTAAATAAGTATGTATAAATAAAGGTAACTAAATAGTGCAAAATTATATTTTTTTATCAGTGTTGATTTTAGTGAAGAAGTAGATCTAGACGTAGCCCCCCTTGATGCATGTGGAATGGTGTTTGGAAGTCCCTCCATGTATGCATAGGATGAAATATTCATGTACAACCAATAACACCTCATCAAGGATGGAAAATACTTCACCATAAACGCAAACAAGGGCAAGTTGAAAATTTTGTTAGTAAGTGCCAATCAAGCCAAGAAACTGATCAATTCTAGTAAGAAATATGTTCTACTATTTTTAAGAGAAAATTAGCCTATAGAAGAGTTAATGAGAGAAAAGTCATCCTTGGAGGGGTGTACTAAGAAACATAAATAATAGCTAGAAGAGTTGCTACAAGCATACAAGGATGTGCTCTAGAGGCCTAAAGGGTTACTGCCTAAGAGGAAACTGGAGCATGAGATCTAGCTATTGTTAGACTCCCCACTACCAAACATTTGGTTGTATAGGTAGTATGTAATAAAAACAAGGTGAAGAAGTAGTTGCAACAATTAATTGAACGTGGCTTCATTCAACCAAATATCTCACCATGTGGCTCACCCATCATCATTATGCCAAAGCAGGATGGAACTTGGAAGATGTGTATAGATTACAAGGTGTTAAACACAATTATTCTCAAAGGTAACCCCTGTCTAGGATAAATGATTTGTTGGATCAATTGAAGAAAGCGAGATACTTCACCAAATTGGATTTAAAGTAAAAAAATCACCAGGTTCGAGCCAAAGCAAAAGATGTCTAGAAGACCACCTTCAAAACTAGGCAAGATTTGTATGAGTGGTTAGTCATGCTGTTTGAATTGTGAAATGCACTAATTGCATTTATGAGGTTAATAAATGATATATTGTGCCCTTTTATATATTTATTTGTTATTTTCTATTTGGATGATGTACGGGTATACAATACTACATGGGAGGAGCACATATGGCATTTGGTGTAGGTGTTAGAGACATTAAAGAAGCACCATATGTGAGAAAATCTAAGGAAGTGTGAGTTTTCACAACAATCTTTGGTGTATCTTGGGTATGTGATAGAGGGAGGAGAGGAGAAGATATATCCTACCAAGATGGAAGACATCATGAAGTGGCCAATGCCTACTAATGTTTATGAGGTTAGGAGTTTTGTTGGGGCATCACAATACCTAAGGAAATTTATGGCCCCATTTTTAGTAGTTGAACCACCACTTCACACCATAATAGTGAATGGAAAGAGTTTCTAGTGGGGAAAGAATTAGAAGAGGGCCTTTGAGGACTTAAATAAGAAGATTAGTCAAGCACCGAACCCAGAATTACCAAACTACATCAACCCTTTGAAGTGGAGACAAATGTAAGTGGGTATGCTATGTGAGCGGTCTTAATGCAGGGAGGAAGGTCTGTATGCTACAATTATAAAATATTTCATGGGGTGGTTCTAAATTATCTGACCTTTGACAAGGAGCTTTATACCCTAGTTCAATTTGTGAAGAAATTGAAACAATATTTGATGGGAAAGGAGACACTAATCCACACAGATCACCAACCACTACAATATCTATAGGCCTAGAGTAAGCTACAAGAGACTGGACACTAGAAGTGGATGGGGTTTCTACAATAGTTTCATTTAGTGATCAAGTACAAGAAGGGTGTCACAAACAAGTTGGTAAAAATGGTTTCAAGGCCACCCAAATCAAATATCACATCTTTGTGAACTATGATGCACATGGAACCATTCACCTATGATGCATACATATAGGAATATTAAGAGGTTGAGGACTTCAAGAAGTTGCTTCAATAGTTGCAAAGCCAGAGTCATATGCACAATGGTGATTGCACAATTTACTAGCATCTCTAGGACAAGTTACTCTACAATTTGGATAAGTTACTTGTTCCAAAAGGTGAAAAAATATAGTTGATTATAGAGGCTCACACCTCCAAGATTATAGGGCACTTTGGTGTAGGGAAGATAGTGGCCAACTTGCAAAGGTATGTGTTTTGGCCAAAGATGTAAGAACAAGTAGCATTCTTGAGTACTAGCAAGCCTAGTAATAGGAAAGAGGGTCTATATCATTTCTTGCCTATACCCAATCATCCCCGGGAAAGCATTTCCATGGAATTTTTGGGAGGCTAGACAATAACTATGAAGGGACATGACTACTTGTTTGTGGTAGTTGATAATAAGATGTACTTTTTGATGCCCTATAAAGGGACCA
This sequence comes from Pinus taeda, assembly GCA_000404065.3. NCBI lineage: Eukaryota > Viridiplantae > Streptophyta > Pinopsida > Pinales > Pinaceae > Pinus > Pinus taeda. The sequence goes on from APFE030446683.1 coordinate 4,006, forward strand.
TCAATGGGTAAGAAGTAGTGAACTTATTATTTGGACATGCCTGGATACACTTTGGGATACTAATTAACATCATTTAAGATAGGGAGAATAGATTTCTTAGTGCATTTTGGACTACATTGTGGAATAAGATGGACATGGTGTTGAAGAGATCAAAAACATTCCATCCACATATAGATGGGAAAACCGAAGTAGTCAACAGGAATTTGTTGCAAGCATCTAAAGACCTAGAATGAAAATATAGTATATTCAACACTATTATACTAGAGAAATCTACATTTATACTGGTAAGTCACCATTTGAAACTTGTTTTGGATATTTTTTGTGCTCACCTTGGATATTGCATATGGGTGGCAAGGAGTGAGGGAGGATCTTACAAGAGTTTCCTTAAGGGCAGAAAAAAATATTGAGAATATAAGAAAGATCCATCTACAATTATGAGAGAAACTATAGAATCCATACAAAAAATACAAGGCTAGTCATGACCAACATAGAATAAAGAGGTCATTCAAGGTGGGAGACATAGTATGATTATAATTGAACAAGTAGAGGCTATAAGGTCCTGGTATAAAAATCAAGGCTCTACAATATGGTCCCTTTAAGATACTAGAAAAAGGTAGGAGATAATTCCTATAGACTTAGTCTACCCCCATACATGCACATTTACTTAGTGGTGAATGGAGATAATTTGAAACTTTGTCAACCAATAGAGACCACAAACCCCTAGGAAGTTCCAACAAGGTATGAACTTCCATTCTCATTTCAATACTAATTATAATGCTCATTATCAACCTTGGTGTCCTCTTAAACCCTCACCATGGCCTAGGCCCACTCCTTGGCCATATCATCCTCAAAAGTTTACTCCTCCCTTCCATCCATATCTTACTTAACCTCCTCAATGGGGTAGTTCATTAAAAGGATGGAGGACTCAGGTGGCCCAACCACATGCCTTGATGCCTCCTCCTTAACAATCTCAAACACCCCAAATCATTCCTCCAAATAAACCACAAATTATTTCATAAACAAATCTAAATCCCAATAGTAAGCTAGCTCAACCAGTCTACAGTGGAGAAACTAATTACCAAACTTATGCTGTAGGAATCTAAGAAATCAACCTTAGGTATGGGAGGGTCCTTCTAGATGTTCATCCATATTTCCAATAAAAAACCTTGAGGAGGAGAATGAAGAACTTGTACCTCAAGTCACCCAACCAAAACCTACCTATCCTAAAAGGTTTACAACCTGCAAAGCACACACCCTAGAAGAAGCTGAAATTTTGGGATAACTAAAAAATATGTGTGTCAAAATACCTCTCGTTCTTTCCACCAGGGATGTTCCTATCTACAACAATTTCATTAGAGAGGAATGTCTTGGAAAGCCTAGGATAAATAAAAAATATGCCCCTACTATCAATTTCATAGGGAAGCTAATCGATCTTATGCTTGGGAGAGTAACCATCCCCAAATACTTAGATCTTGGGAGCCTAATAGTAGATGTGATCGTCAATGACAATGCAGTTCCAAATACTCTCATTGATCTGGGAGTTGCTATCAACGCTATGACCAAAGAAAACATGCTTAAACTTAACCTCCAAAGATCTCTAAGAATGACCTCTATTGTGCTACAACTTGCTGGTAGATCTATACTAGAACTTGAAGGTATCATAGAAGATGTAATGGTCTCTATTGATTCTTGGGAGTATCCCTCTAATTTCCTTGTAATTCAGCCCAAGACTAAGTTTAATGGCTATCTACTCATCCTAGGAAGACCTTGGTTAGCCATTGTTGATGCATACATCAACTGTAGGGTTGTGATAATGACCATCACCAATGGTAAATCAGGAAAACAACTTGTATTATATCGATGAGTGCAAGCTCTTATTGAGGATGAATTTCCTACATGGGTAGAGGAATAAGAGGAAGAAGAGGACTCTTACCTCTCATCATCCTACCCTATATTTACACTAGAAATTGCCATTAACAACAAACAAATTAATCAAGATAATATGTTAGATCTAAGACTTTTGTGATCAATCAATTTAGAGAAAGGTCTTATGGATTAATCACATCGTAAGGAAGGAAGATAATATGATTGATAATTTTTTTCAAAACCAATATCTTGATGTCATGAATATTTATGGCTTAAAAGAACAATTATCTGTAGGGAAACCTACTTATTCTCAAGACAGTTCATGGGTAGATTTGTAAATTGCTGGTTATGAGCAAAAAAATGTCAAACCAACATAAATTAACCCCTCTAAAACCTTGAAAATAAGTCCATTTCTCTTAGTTGATCAATACAACAAGCTGCTCATTGTCTTAAAATAGCATATTGACACATTTGCACGGGACTGTATGGGGATGAAAGGAGTACATCCTTATGTGTGCACTCACCATATATATATCAAGGAGGATCACAAACTTGTTCACTAGCAACAAAGGCGAATGAACCTCATATTAAAAGATATCATGAAAGATGAATTACATAAATTGTTGGATGCATGATTCAAATTTCTAATCTCCAATAGTGAATCGATGTCTCCCCTAGTCATTGTCCCTAATAAATATGGAAAATGAAGGATCTTTGTTGACTACATAGAACTCAACAAAGCCATTAGGAAGGGTCATTTTCCCTTTCCTTTTATTGACCAAGTATTTTATTGCAAGGAAAAAGTTATAATCCTTTTTGGATGGATTCAATGTTGACAACCAAATACAGGTCAATCCTAAGGATTTAGATAAGATTACCTTCAAATGTCCAAGGGGGAATTTTTCTTACAAATTTCTCCCATTTGACCTATGCAATTCCCTTACCACCTTCCAAAGGCCTGTGCTAAGTATATTTTATGCTTTTGTAAATGATTTGGTGGAAATATACATGGATTATTTTATACCCTATGGGGATGATTTACAAGAAGATTTATCAAACCTAAGCAAGGTCTTGTAAAGCTGTAAAGAGATGAACCTCTCCCTGAGCCATGAGAAACGCCTATTTTCGATGAATGAGGGAATTCTGTTAAGGCATTTCCTCTCTTCAAAAGGAATCCATTGAGTGGACCCTAACAAAATAACCATCATAAAAAATGTTCATGTTCCTTGAAAACAAAAATATTTTAGAAGTTTTTTAGGGCATGTTGGATATTACTGAAGATTCATAAAATATTTTCATAAAACTACCTCTCCTATATTTTAATTACTAACAAAAGATGTCAATTTTTGTTGGACAAATTTATGTCAAAAATCATTTGAGAAAAAAAATAAAAAATAATGAAAACACCTATCCTCAAAAGTCGAAATTGAACTCTACCTTTCCATATTCTTATATATGCATCTTACAAGGAGATTGGGCTAGCTCTGGGATAATTCAAAGGTAAAATCCACTATGAAATTTATTTCATTAGAAAAAACTTGTCCAAGGTTGAATTAAACTATACATTAAATGAAAAGGAATTTCTTGTCATTGTATGTCGTTTAAAAAAATTTAGAAAATACATCACTCATTATCAAGTCTTTGTGCATGCTGATCATGCAACAATCAAGTACTTAATGAATAAACTAGATGTGAATGGTTGCATAATTAGGTGGTTATTACCATTGCAACAATTTGAATTAATTATTGTTGACAGACCTGGAAAGGAGAATGTTGTTGCTGATTTTCTATCACAACTAACCTTGTTTGCAGATGAAGAAGTGGTAGATGACCATCTCCCTGATGAGCATCTCTTTTCCATATCACTCCTACCTCCATGGCTCATTGATGCTATCAATTTCCTGGCTACTGGCTAGTTCCCTCCTCACCTATCTTCAAAGGAGAAAAGTAAGATTTTCATAAAGAGTGCCTCTTACACTTGGATTGGGGGAAACCTCTTCAGATTAGGGCCTCATTAGATTTTTAGAATATTTGTGAGGAAGGATGAAGTCTATGACATCCTCTCAACTTTTCGTGATGGACCCTATAAGGGCCATTTTGCTGCAAAGAGGACAACTTACAAAATCCTGCAAGGAGGATACTTTTGTCCAATCCTTCATGAGGATGTCCAGAGATATACTTCACAGTGTGATGAGTGCCAAAGGATGGAAAAACCTACTTATAAATATGATATTCCCATCCAACATTAGGTATCTTTAGAACCATTTGAGAAGGGGGTCATGGACTTCATTGGTCCCATTAACCACCCATTTGGGGAAAATAAGTACATCATTGTTTGCAAAAACTACCTGACCAGGTTGGTTGAAGTGAAGGTAGTGAAAGTAGAAACATAACAAAAAGTGGCTAAATTTTTAAGGGAAAATATCTTCTATAAGTTTAGTTTTCTAAGAGAATTGGTGACATACTAAGGCTCCAAATTCACCTCCAATATAATCGAAAGGATAATGAAGCAACACCACATTTTACATCAAAAGTATACTCCGTATTATCCCAACACAAATGGGAAAGTGGAGGTTATCAATAAAGCATTAGAGAGCACTTTGACAAAGGTGATAAACAACAACAAAAATGATTGGGGAAAAAGACTTGTTGAGGCCACTTGGGCCTACAACACCACCTGGGAGACCACCATTGGATTTACCCTCTATGAGTTACTCTATGGTAAGAAAGATTTACTGTCAACTAAATTTGAGCACAACACATTGAGGATGGAAACCCAAATTGATATTTATTTAACTAAAGCACATGTTAATAGGTTGAAATAATTGAATGCACTAGATGAATATAGAATGCAGGCCTTATTGTACACCGAAGTAATCTAGTTGCAAAGAAAAGTATGTCATGAAAAGAACATTAAAATCAAAGCCTTCCAAAAGGGTGATTGGGCCCTCCTGTATGACTCTAGGTTTAAGGATTTTAGGGGTAAACTCATGACTAGATGGTTGGTGCCTAGTATAGTTGAGAATTTCTTTGATAATGGCTCAGTCAAAATAAAAATTATCGATGTGGAACAAGTTCCACTTTTAGTGAACGGATACTAGTAGAAAGCATATAAGTAGACCCTCTTCAAGGTTGAATTTACCAATTCAATAAGAAAGGAACTGAATCTTGTTGGAAGCATTAGAGATCCCAATCCATACATCCTTGACCAGAGGAAATGAAAAATAAAGAAAAAAACAAAAATTAGCCTCAAGCGAAAACCTCCTTTGAGGCACTTGAGAAAGACTCACTAGCTAAAAACCTCCATGAGGTAGCCTATAAGTTTGGAAAAAAAAGAAAAGAAAAACATAAGAACCCAATGGGAAAACCTCTTCTAAGGTCCTAGTAGGTGTCAACAAAGAAGCTAGTAGGCCTCAAAAAAAAGAAATAAATAAAAAAGAAAAGGAAAAAAATGAAATATTTTTTTCCTTTTTTTCGGTCTCACCTTGACTTATGTGTAGGTACCATGGAGAAAAAGCAACAAAATAGGTTGAACCATTAAGCTTGCATGATCGTCCCATTACATTGACTCAAGCATTCCTAGAAGGCCTAGATGGAACCCCTACATTGCTTTCCACCTTTAATCATCCACCACATCATACTTTCGTAACCAACTCCTTCCCATACATTTCTTTCTAGCTTCCTTGAACTACTACAAGAAAGTCCTGTAATGCTAAACCACATCCACTTAAGCGAGAAAATGACTCAAGCTCACCACTTGTTTTGATTTAATGTTCTAAATGAAAACAAGTGTTAAGAATTATGTTATGAATTTTACATTGCTACAGTAGAAAGCTACATGAAATCAAGCTCAGAGTTGCGAAGCTATTGGAAATAAACTGCATGCAACTACATGAGACAAAGGGTTTATTACATGAGGATAGAGCACCAGAGAATTCACTCATAGAGAACCTTGGGTAGGCTAAAAGAAGTTTTTTTTCTCAATAAATTTTAAATTCTTTCCACCAAATTTCTCACATTTTGCATTAGGTCCGTTGCTTAATTATTGGAAATTATCAGTGCATTTTTCAGCTTTTCTGGGGCAGAATTATGAATTAGGGAACGAGGAACAACCCATCAATTTTTTTCACTATACATATATATTGAATGACCTGATTTTGAAGAGATAAGTTGTTTTTGTAATTTTATTTATAAATTGTGCATTTTAAAAAATTGCAGAAAATAGAGTTCCATGTTTCCACTGGGAAACTATGTATAATTATGTAACTTGTAGCAGCACATGAACAATTATTCTTCCTGCCTAAAAACTTGTCCAAAATTGTGAAAAACGTATATCAAACATTTGAATACTTTGTCATACACCATGGGGGGTTGATTTAACAAAAAAAGAGAGCCAACTAATACAACTAGAATTAATCAAAACCCTAAAGTTATGACCATACTAGAAAACCATCAATGGTTTGGCTTCTTTGAAAAGCTCACAAGGTTTTATGTTGAGGTTGCTTTAGAATTTGTAATGAACTTGCAAAACCCCAAAGGCTAAGAATTGATCACTTCAATCAAGGGACTGGTGACATAAGTTGATGAAGACTTCATCAATAGGGTCACCACTCCTTGACGGGGTACATTGGATCAATGAAGAGAGACAAGAGGCTATAAATGCCAAGAGAGGATTCTTCCTCCCCGACAATCATATGAGAATAAGAATGGAATTAGAAGTGAGGGCCTGCCTTACCCTTGGGATGAAGTAGCCCATCGTATTATTAAATACATTTCTTGTGAGAGTAGGCTAAGCATAATGTATGCCTACCAATTTATACTCATATATCAGTTGATATTTATAACTAACCTTCCAATCCATGAGTTGTTAAGTATCCCATATTTCCTCCTCCAATATTTCAAGGAGATGAGCACCAAGGTTAAGAAGGGTAAGTAAAATTACTTGGTCCACCGTGACCTGATTAAATTTCTAACCACAGATGCATTAGAAAATGTTCAACATCCCACCCCCTAGATGGATTTTGTGGACGTGGATACATGCCTTCCTAGATTCCTAGATAGAGTTTGAAAAAAACTAGAAAGAGTTTAACCAAGAAGAGGAAAGGGAAGGTGGTGGTTGGCCCTACAAAATAGAAATAAGAAGAAACCTTAGAGGATGAAGAGAAGAAAATTGCAACCACATTAGCAGGCTTTAGCACCCCCACCAAGCCAAAAACAATTAGGCACGTTAAACATGTTGTGTACACTAGGAGAAAAACACCAACATAAGGTACAGTGGCAAGCTAAAGCCTCCTTCTCATACCCTGATCACTATTGAGGAGATCCCCAGTCCAGAAAAAGAAAGGCTCTAGGATGTAAAGAACCAGAACTTATAAGAACCAAGGACACAACTGAAAGAAAGGAAATCACCTCTTAAAGAAAGAAAGCAGCAAGTGGAGTTACAAGGGTAGGCTACCCATCTATAGGAATAGGCCACCCTGCTACAAGAGCAACCTACAAAATTGTAGAAAACTGAAAAAGTAACCAAGCAACCAAGAAAGCCCCATTCCTATTTGCTTGGTTATTGATAGCTGATCTTCCTCTTGTAGGAACATCATGAAGAGTCCTTCCTAAGCAATTGGTGCCCCAATTACTACTCAAGGTGGATAAAGAAAAATTAGAGATTTATTAGTGGAAGAAAATATCCTATTTAAAAGGTGTAGATGATATTGCTAGAATGGAGGGTGAGATGAATAAAATGAGAGAAGAAATGGTCTTCCTAAGGCTAGATGAAGAAATTAGGAGGGAGAAGTTTGATAAAGAAAACAAGCAGCTCAAAAGCCAATTACAACAGACATAAGGGTTGTTACAAGAAAGGGACACTAAGGTTACAACCTTGTAAACAACTTAAGGAACTATGTCACACCTCTCTTTAGAGGAATTAACTGCATACAACATTCAAAGACCTACTTATTATTCTTGAAAGAACAATGGTGTCGATTTTACAATACAAGGAAAATACCTTCTAGTGGAGGTTATAATGAAGGTTTTTAGTGCATAAAATTCAAAATTCAAAAAAAACATCTGTTTGGGACAATGGAAGGTTTTAACAGAACTTCATTACAACTAAAG
>APFE030446684.1:15217-31772 GCA_000404065.3 Pinus taeda
ATAAGTCAAAGTATAAATAAGAAAGATTTGGTAAAAGAATTAGATAATACTGATTCACCCCCCCTCTCAGTATTATTGTCAACAAAGGGTGTGGAAGAGGTCAATATCGGAACAACTGCTAATCCTAAAATGGTAAAATTGTCTAAAGCATTGCCACAAATGATCAAGGACAAATATATCAGTTTGTTGTCTTCATTTGAAGATGTGTTTGCTTGGGACTATTCCGACTTAAAGACATATGATACCAATATAATTCAACACACTATACCCATTAAGCCCAATCAGAAACCATTTAGACAGAAGTTGAGAAGGCTCAATCCTAAGCTGTTGCCATCAATTGAAAAGGAGATAAATAGGTTGTACAAATCAGGAATCATTGTTCCCATAATATTTTCAGATTGGATCTCTAATTTGTGCCCATACGAAAGAAGACAGGTGAGATTCACTTGTGCATTGATTTTAGAAATCTCAATAAAGTTTCGTTGAAACATAACTATCCACTACCCAAAATGGACAATATACTTCAACGAGTAGTGGGGGCATCTCTTATGTCACTACTTGATGGTTGTTCTGGATATAACCAAGTTTCTGTCCATGAAGATGAACGAGACAAGACAACGTTCACCACTCAATAGGGAACCTTTCATTACGCTAAAATGCCTTTCGGTTTGAAGAATGCAGGTGCCACATTTCAGCGTGCAATGGACTTGGCTTTCGCAAATGAGAAGGATGTCTTTTTGGTTATGTACCTGGATGATTTGACAATGTTTTCCAAATCAGATGAAGAGCAGATGTACCATCTAAAAACTATCTTTCAAAAGTGCAGAAAATATGGCTTGTCACTGAATCCGAAAAAGAGCTTGTTTGCCATGGAGGAAGGCAAACTACTCAGTCACATTATCTCAAAAGATGGCATTCGTATTGACCCAACACATGTACAAGCGATTCAGCAAATCGATCTACCCCGGAATAAGAAAGAGATTCAATCTTTCAATGGTAAAATTAATTTTCTACGCCGCTTTGTACCTAACCTTGCTGAGCACCTAAGAGAGATTACAAACATGCTTAAGAAGGAAAACCAAGTGAAATGGACGGAGGAGGTTGTAAAATCTTTCAATTTAGTCAAATTGGCTCTTTCTTCAGCTCCAGTTCTAGTCAGCCTGGACTACACTCAGGATTTCATATTGTTTTCATTTGCTTCAAAACATACTATGGCAGCGGTGTTATTGCAGAAAAGAGATGATCACGAAAGACCCATTGCATTCTTCAGCAGAGCTATAAGAGATGCAACCTTAAAATACAACATCATTGAGAAGTAAGCCCTTGCACTTGTGAAAGCGTTGAAACATTTCTGGGTATATATTCTACATTCTCATATTTTGGCCTATGTTCCTAACGCTGCTATCAAAGATGTTTTAGTGCAAACCAATCCAGAAGGAAGACGAGGCAAGTGGATTGCAGCCTTGCTGGAATATGATTTGGAAATAAAGCCCACAAAGCTTGTCAAAGGACAGGGATTGGCAAAGTTAATGGCCGAATCAAACTTGCACGCCTTGAACATAAATCCGATCACTGCTATGTCCGTTGAGAATGAGGAAGGATCGTCAATTCAGGTATCTGAAATGTTTTCTCTTTCTCCGTGGTATTCAGATATCATATATGTGCTTAAAAATTTGTCACCACCACCTGGCATGACTAGAAACAAAGCGAGAACACTCAAGTTGAAGGCTGCCAAGTTTTGCATTCTAAATTCTACACTGTATTGGAAAGATCCCGATGGCGTTCTATTAAATTGATTGGTGGAAATAGAAGCAAAGAAGGTCATGGAGGACTGCCACCAAGGAGACTGTGGTGGTCACCTCTTTTGGAAATTAACAGCAAATAAAATTCTGAGAGCAGGGTACTATCGGCTGACATTTTTTGCTGATGTATATAAGATGGTCAAGAGCTGTCATAAGTGTCAGATTTTCGAAGGAAGGCAGAAGTTACAGCTTTTACCACTTAAGCATATTGAGGTGAGTGCCCCTTTCCAGCAATGGGGGTTGGATTTCATTGGTGAAATTCATCCCGCTTCTTCCGGTCAGCACAGTTGGATCCTCACAATGACAGATTATTTCACGAAATGGATCGAGGCAATTCCCACCAGGCAAGCTACAGATGTCGTAATTATTTCATTCCTTGAAAATAACATCTTGTCTCGCTTTGGTTGCCTGAATAAGTTGATCATGGATAACGCAACAGCTTTCAAATCGAAAAGGATGGTAGAGTTTTGTCATAAATATCACATCATCTTGGGTCATTCAACTGCCTATCATCTGCAAGGCAATGGATTGGCGGAGTCTTCTAATAAATATTTGGTCAACATCATCAAGAAGCTGCTAGAAATAAACAAGAAGAGCTGGCATAAGAGGTTGGTCAATGCACTTTTGGCAGATCGCGTCAATCAGAAGAAATCCATTGGTACATCCCCTTTTGATCTTGTTTATGGATTTGATACAGTGTTTCCTACCTCTCTCACAGCCTCGGTAGTCAAACTTCTTCAGGAGGCAGGCAGTGAAGATGATCCTATGCAGAGAAGGTTGAATCAAATGGTCCACTTACAGTAGACAAATTTCAATAAAATTTATGACAGAAAAGCAAAAGTGGACAAATTTCAGTTGGATGATGTGGTACTGAAGTGGGATGCAAGGAATGAGGAAAAAGGAAAGAACAATAAGTTTGAGAATCTCTGGAAAGGTCCCTTCAAGATTGTAGCACATCGGGGTCAGAATGCCTTTCTTCTGAAGGAAATGAATGGGAAAGATTGTCCAGCAGGGCCAATCAATGGTCGGCTGCTCAAGCGGTACCATTTCTGAGTTATTAATGTTGTTTCCACTATCACTGTAAATACCATTTTATTTTAGTTTGGTTAGAGTTTGTCAAGTTAGTCTTCAAGCCATTTCAATGTCAAATTTGAGTCAATTTTTTGATCATTTTAGTTTCATAAATGAGTCAAAGTCCTGTGTTGTTTGTCGAAATAATGACTCCATAGCCCAATGGACGAAGGCACTGTCTAGCTCTTCCAGAGATCTGCTATTCTTGGCACCTCCAAGGAGCTACCATCCCCCATTAGAGCCAATGTTCGAGTCGATCTTGTTAGTCCTCCGTTAGAGATCAATACTCTTTCTGCATTTCATTTTTAGGAGTCCCGCTCCATTCACTCAGCTGCATTCTGCTAGGGACATGCCATAATCTGACGGAAAAGGTCATGCTAGTCATTTCCCCTCATTTCTGGCACCTGCTGGCTTAGGTCTTTTGTCAATGTTCACTAAAGTCCATGACAGTTAATGTTCGATCTTTTAATGGACGAGATTCATTTTCAGTTATTAGGTCTAGGGATTAGTCAATTTGGTCTTCAACCATGTCCAATAAAGCCATGCAAACCTGAGGGAGGCCCTTACCAAGTTGTGATTCAAAGTTTTTCATCGTCATGTTCATAGATTACGACTGTTCTTCAAAACTCTATTTTGAAGAAAAGTCAAGCAGTGTGTCATTTATGATAATTTTCCAAAAAAGTCTCCAGTTGATCTCTTCAGGCGTCGTCGTGGTTTCCTTGGCCAAATGCCATGTCATGCGACCCTTGCAAAAAGAGTCGAAAATTTCATCATTCTAGCTAAATATTCAAAGGGAAAAGTGAAATTTAGTGTTGAATTAAATCAGTGAAAAGTGTCAAAACAAGACATTAGGAAAGTGGGTTTTGAAGAAGAAAAAATTAAACCCATGGCTCCGAATGCCTTTATATACAATTTTCCACAAGAAACAAAGTCATTGTGCAAATCAAGGTCATAAAGAAACATAGCAAAGTGATTGAGAGTGCAAAGAACGCGTTTGGAGTGAGTTTGGAGTCATTTTCAGGAGCGCGGCATACACACAGAGGGGCGCGACGCATATAAAGAGCGCGGCGCACAGAGTGCGACCCCACAGTGTAAATTTAACACGAGTGCGATGCATATACTGAGCGTGGTGCACTAGGTTTGTTGCGCGGTGCACACCCACAAAGGCCCGAAATTGTGCCAAATTGCATCAAGTCGCCTTTCAAACCCGTCAAATCGATAGGTAGGCTCTAAATCTTGATGGATCATGTATTTTTGTGAATGTAATGATGGTTCATGGCCGTTTAGAGTTGCAATAAAAACACCTAAACCCTACCATTTGAAAACACCAAAGCCATTGCTCTAGGGTTGCAAATTTATGGTGTGGATACCAAGGTTCTTCCTCCCCTCTCATTTTTCCCCCTCTTTCCATTTTTCCCTTTCTCCTATCCCATTTTTCCCTATTTTCCCTACCCTAAAATATTACCAAACCCCTATTCCCTATCCCCTCCTCTTATTTTTCAATGTAAACCCCAAAACCCTACCTCATAAAATCCCTAAACCCTCCTACATATCCCTGAACAAAATTCCCCCCCCCATAACCCCTATTCCCATCATATTATTCCCGTTCCTAACACTCCCTTTTTTGCATTGTTCCCCTTGGTGGCAGAGATCACAACATCACACAGTTCACTACCATCATCAAAGCGTAGTCCAAGCACAGTACACTTATATCAGTCATGGCATCTGAGCACTCATCAGAGTATGAAATGGAGACCCAAAGTGATTCATCCTCGGAAGAACAGGCTCCCTGGAGACATCACAAAATTGGAAAACATGTTAGGGATGAGCCAACCACCCTCACAGAATTGCAAGCCTACCCTCTTGCTATGTCATGTTTCCAGCATCTATCATGTTTTTAGTTTTGTCAAAGGGTGGCTACTGTTCGAGTTCATCATGAGTTGGCCCGTCTTTTTGTGCTTCACCTACATGGAGATCACTCTGTCTTAGCTGGGGTCACCTTCACACTGACACCTGAAACTATCTCATTAGCAACCGGCATACCAAATGTTGGAGAACAGTGGCACAAGAAACAGAAGGTTGATAGGCATCATTATGAGCCTTACATTAAGGCCAATTTCTTGAGGCAGCTCCAAAGAGTCTTTCCATTCAGATATTTAAAATATGAATATGCTCCACTCATGAAATTGATCATGAAATATTTCAGCTGTGAGGGGAGGTTCTCTCATTTATATGCCTATCACATCAGGTTGCTCATGCACTTTACCAGGGTACGGATGATGAACATCCCATATTTCATTTGTAGGAACATAGAGAGGATGAACACCTTCATGCAGCACAAGACCCCTCAGCAGCAACTTAACAATGTTTATCATTTTACTCTTATTAATATTTTGGTTGATCATCAGCTGGGATTGCAAGGCATTGCTTGGGAGGACTTCATCTCCTGTGACCTCTTCAGCACTTAAGAGGTATTATTAGAAGTTGAACATGATATAAGTGGTCCTTCTCATCAGTATGAGCACCATGAGACCACTACTATGCCATTATTTATCACCTATCAGAGAGGCAGTAGGCATTTGTTTACAACAGAAAAGCGAGTGTTATCTCCACCCGGGGTGGAAGGGGCCTCGCTTCTGACATCGGCAATGTAGGTACAGGACAAGGGCAAGAGGCCCATGCACGACAAGTGGCCATTAGGTGAACAAGAGGCTGACTTCATCCTCATTCATGATGATGATGCAGATGACGGGAGTGCAAAACTTAGGAGGACCATCCAAGAGCAGAAAACGGAGATCCAAGACTTGCCACTCAACTTGGAGAGAGCCAAATGGATTATCAAGTATTTGGAGTAGAGGAACAAACAACTTGAGGACCAGCATGAGATCATGGAGTTGCAAAGCATCCGTGAGAATCTCTAAGCTGCCCAGCATAGGAGGATTGAGCTCACTCCATTAGTGAAAGAGATTAACAATGACCGTGAGTCTTGGCTCGAGTGGATCAACATCCAGCTAGATAGACTGCTAGAGAAGGCCAACAAGGACAAAACCATATTGAGGTGGATGGTATATCACTACAGGGCACAGAACATGAGTTCAGAGGCTCGGATAAGGAGTTTGAAGGCAAAATTGAGCAAAGCGACATAGAGGATAAAGAGGAAAAAAGAGAAAGATAGGCTTCGAATCTTGGCTGAAGCCTCTGTGGCCCAACATAGCACCTCATAGAGGATCTCCAGCCCAAATTTCAAGAAATTTGGGGCAATTTTGGTCACATGACAAATTTTTGGTCACAACACTGGGTTTTCTCCCTGTGCATTGCGCCACTAGCGCGGTGCTTAGGATTAGGGGCTCCAGATCAAAACTGGCTTGCATTTTTGGATTTAGCGTGAAAGATCATGCCTACTCATGCATGGACAAGAAATTTGGTCATGATTTGAGTCCCTAGGAGGTCAAAAACACTCAAACAATGACCTCTCTACCCCTATTTTGACACACAGGAAGCAATCTTGGGAGAATGAAGTTTTGGAGGAGAAAATGAGCACCAAATTAAGAATTTCCACTTGGGTTGGAAAGTATACAGGCCAGGCTTTCCAAAAAGCACACTTAGTCACAATTTAGACTCCTACAGGTACCTCAAAACAACCTCCAAAATGGTGTGGCGCATATATATTTTGGCACAGCACATATAGAGAAAAAGGCCAAAATCACTTCCGCTTCATGACATTTCGATTCACGACTTTCTCCAAGTGGGCCCGCTCATCTACACTACACTTTTTCCGGCACCTAAGGCAAAATCTAAAGTATTTCCACTAAAGGTTGGCTTCTATCCGAGTGGCAAAGGAAGGCGAGCAGTCACCCAAGCCATTTGTCATTTTTGTAATGCTGCACCTGTAACTAATGGTTGGTTTTCCACTTCCACTTTGTAATGATTCGAAAAACTCCCCAACTCCTGGTTGTTCTATTTCCTCATGGTATAGTCTATTTATTGTATGCAAACCATTTTCAAAAGGTTGGTTGGTTGTAATTTCTGGGAGACTGTGGGAGAGAAACTCAGTTCTTCATTGTATATTTTGACAGAGGATTAATGAAAGGCAGCGGCTCTGTTTCATGAGATTCTTGTGGTGTGAGTGTAGCAAATGTGTTCTCTTTATGTTTCGTATGTATTTCGTTATGTTTCATAGTTCATTCATCTTCATTTTGAGTGAAATTTTCTAAGTAAGATAAGGTAGAACTCATATTTATTTCTCTGCCTGTGGGAAAGTTTCACGTTGTGTGTTTTTATTCTGTTGAAAAGGATTCATGTGTTTATGCTCTTTTCGCCCTCCTAAACAATCTTTCCATTCCACATTTACTTCAAGTTTAATTGCTAGACTTTTCGCCTGTCTTGCCTCACGAAGTAATTTGTGGCTTTGCATTAAATTCTTTGCTCATACTGTCCGTTGGTCCCATATATCCCAGAAACGCAGTCATTTATACAATATTGCTTCTTGTTTCCATATTTATTTACTAGCCTAAGATCAATATTTCACTGTAAGTCATCTCAGACCATTTTGTTTACTTATTGACTGAGCGTGACTCGGAGAGAGCCCTCTCCTGTTCTGGTAGGGCTAGCTACCAAAGTGAGCGTGGTTTGTGGTTACCCTAAATTTTTCCTTCCTTCAGCCTAAGGCAGAATTAGGTGCTAACATAGTGGCGACTCCACTGGGGATGATATTACTCCCCTTACTTCTTGATAATTCTAAGCTTTCGGATGATAAGTTTAGGATATGATAGGCTCATTAAGTTGGTTGTGTCCTTTGATTTTTCTTAATAGCACCCTGGCTTCCAGAAGATATACCAGAGCTAATCCTAATCCAGATCCTTTACACATCTACGAAAATCCCAATTTGATTCTAAGAATTCATCGTCAAGAGAGCTTTATATCTCCTGCGTTCAAATCCCATTCATGCCCTGACATTTTTGAATATCTTGAAGAGCTAGATTTTGATGAGCAGTTTGAAATATCATTGTTCAAGACCAAATCCGAGAGGGCGGTTTGACTCTACTGTCCACAATCCACAGTTTCTTGTAGACTTGGAAAAGGAAAGGGCTAACCGGTCAATTGATAATTACATTGTAGCAGAGCTTCAAACTCCGATTGCTAGCCCCTACAAACTGTTCACACTCCTCCAACACCTCCAAGGCCAAATCCACCAAGAGTGATGGCTGCTTGTTTTGCACCTCTTGTTCTGCCTCAAGTTTTAGATGATATGCCCACAGATTATCAAAGCGAAATCCCGTTTTTTGATGGCACTCCTAACAGCATCACTGCTCAGAAACATGTGGACAGAATGGCAGATTTCTATGAACTTCACGAGATCGATGCAGAGAATGTGGCAATGAGACTATTTGTACAGACATTTGCAGGTGAAGTGAGGAAATGGTTCAGAGGTTTGCTGGCTGCACGTATGGCTACCTTGGCTGACCTACAAAGACAATTTTTAAACCGCTGGGAAGTGGAAAATAATCCTCTTCAAATTCTGGAAAATATGAGAAAATCAAACGAAACGCTAGTGAGTCTGTCCATGACTACTGCATTAGATTCAATTTAGTTTATAATGAAATTCCTGATCATCTAAGGCCACTTGTGGGGCTAGCCATGGTGAAGTTCCAGGATGGTTTTGATGCTAACATGGCTTATCAATTAAGAGAGAGAGAACCGACCACAATGGAAGACATGCAAAAGGTAGCAGTGAGCGTTGAAGCAAATCTACTGAATAAGAGAGCTAGAGAAAAGGTAGAAAAGAAGGTCACCATAAAAGAAGAATCTTCCTCAGTAGATCAGCTACTCTGAAAGGTAGAGCAGATGCTTGAAGGGGTGAAACTTGGCAAACCTGAGCCACAAGTTAGAAATCCTAACTTTCATGGCCAGCAATAGCCACAATATAGAATAAGGTAGAGAGATCAGCGAGCCCAAGAGCAAAGAGCATAGCAGCCAGTACAACCACCTTTGCAGCAAAATTTTGTTCATGGACTGGAATCAGATGAGGATGGGAATGTAATAGGTGAAGAGAACCACCTCTTTACTCCTGATGATTTGCCTATTTATATCACTGAGGATGAGGAGTATGCAGGAAAGTTCGGCTGTACACAAAGATGCAAATTTCTTTCTGGCAAATGACACCGTTTTGGAGGAAGAATCAGATGAGTACCAAAGAGGCTATATGAATGCTCTGTCTGCCAAGCAGCAACAATATTCACTTAGAAACAGAGATGTGCCAGTTAAACCAATTCAGGAGAGGAAGGACGGTGAGACATCAAAGAACGATTCATCAGTTGGACAAAGGTGTTATCACTCAGGTTGTTCCCTTTGACTCCCAAGGGAATGGCTGCTGAGGTAACCACTAACCAATCTTGTAGCTACAGGTCCTAGTCTACCTGTAACCAGAGAGGGCTCTCTCTTATAGTTTTGGATTTGTTTGATGAGTGTTTAGACTAGTTATGATTATGATGCACTGTTTGTTTGATTTTGGTGGGTTGATGATTTCCTTTAGAACTGAAATATAGAATTACAGGACAGTTTGTTCCATTGGGCAATGGAGTTTGAGATATTAGTGCTCTAGGAGATGGATGTGTGGATACAAAGTGTTGTTGCAGAGCAAGTTAGGCATGTGTTAAAACAATATATCAGATTTGTTGGTGAAAAGTGGAAAAATTAGTAAGTGAAAGGCAATTAAGAATCTTCCACTATGCTAATGAAGAAAACATGACAGTAATGCTTAAGAGCAGTTAAGAATTCTTAAACAGTATTCACCATGTTTAGGATAAGTTTAAATATGAGCAATTAAGAATTCATATCTATGGCTAATCCAGCAGAAAACATATTTAGAAACAGAGATTGAGCATAGGGTGTTCGGACCAAATCCTAGGCTATTCTTTTTCTCTATTTGCCAAGATTAAGAAAAACATGAAATTATGGAATAACAGGAAACACATACACAGTTAAGAGAAAACTTATTGATTCAGCAAATGACACAGGAATTCTGCAACAACACAGAGCTTTACATATCCATCTTAAACAATATTGACACCAGCAATCTCCATCAGCAATTTTATTATCAAAAAGTCTTCAGTATACATCAGAGCTCTTCAGCAAGAATTCTATTACAACCGACCCTCAATGCGTTATCTAAGGGGATATATATACAAAAATAGGGTATGAAATATCTTAGTGGAGAGTTATGGTGAAATAAATTGCACCACCAACTCTCTTACAAAAAGTAAATGATACATAAATGTAACTTTAAATGCTGAGATAGCCGACATTCCTTTGTCAGACAGATTTGACTTTTGGCTGTGAAAAATAGGCGGTAGCAGTGCTTTAAATGCTGCGTTCATTTTGGCCTGATATTTGAGTGGATTGCAGAGTCACCTGTATGCTGCTTGCTGTACCTGTGTGCTGACCTGTTCTGCTGACCTGTATCAAAAAGGCAAACAAGCAAAGTGGAATTATCTAGGCAAAATTTCCAACATTGCTTGCTACTAATCAGCTGGGGGTAACTGATGTCTTCTCATCTTCACCAGTGTTTCATCTTCCTCTGTGTGTCTATAAAAATTAGGAGGTACCTCAAACAGATGATTAATCTCATGTTCTATGAAGAATATATTTTCCAGCTTGTCATAGAGGGTCTGCCTAGATGGAGGCCCTGTTTCTTCTGTGGAGCTGCTGGAGGCTGTGATTTGGTTTTCTACATAGCTGTTGACCCTTGTCATATACTGCTTATATGACAGCAGCTGTCATGTACCAGTTACTAGGCTTGGAAGTCCTTTATCCTGCAAAATAGCCATTTTGGCTCTAAATTGATCTATTTCTACCTTCATTTCCTTGCACTTCCTCTCTAGTGTCTGGGTGAAATTCCTCAATGTTAGTACCTTTTTGGCAGTGAGGATTGTCTGTGTCCTAATGGTTATTTGTAAAGCGGCCAGTTCTTCCCTAGTGTGGTTATTAAGGAAGTGAATCATTTTGGTGGCCTGCTCAGGCATTATTCCCAGGGCTGTCCTGGCTCTCTGAATCTGTATGTAAGCTATTTATATCAGCTCCACCTATTCAAAAATGGCTTGAATGGACCTCCATCGGTCCTGCATAGATTGGCAAATCTTGGCCCAAATAATCTTTTTTATTTCTGCTAGGGTGTTGCCTAGCATCAACTCCTTTTCTAGAGTTTTTACTTTGGCCTCCAAGGCCTTTATTTCCCTTTGTTTTTCTGCCACAGTCATTTTTGACTTGTCATAACTAGCCTCTAGCTTGGCCATTTTTTCCTTGGCAACATTTATTTCTGTGACCTGGTTCTCCAGCTCTTTGACAGCCTTCAATAACTCTTCCATGCTGAGGCTGGATTCTGCTGCTGCTGTGGCTTCTACTATTGCCCCAGTTGCTGATGTGGCTGTGGTGGGTGCTGGAGCAGTAGGAGGAGCTCCTGTTATTTGTGCTGGAGGGGTAGATTGGAGGTTTGTTGAAGTCTGTGGTGGCTGGGAGGCAGATTCCCCTTGCTTGTCCTGCATAGCTTTTTCCAATTCTGCCTCCATCTGTAGTATCCTTTGGTTCATGACCAGGAGCAAATCCATAGCATTATCCACCTGTTTTTCTTGTACAAGCTCTGTTGTGTCAGGGTGGATAGTAGAAGGCAATTTTGCCTGCCTCCTCAATGCAGCTATATCATCCTCCTTTTTCTTTATAAGGGCTCTGACACCCTTTGGATCTTTTGGGTCATGCCCCAAATCAATAATTATATCCTCCAAAGTTTTTTTTTCTGTTATCTTTGGCGGAGAAGGACAGCCTCTCCAAATCGAGCTGTGTGTTTGTGTTTTTCAATGATTCCTTTAGCTGATGGGCTAGCATTGCCCTGTCAGCAAGTGTTGCATACACCATCTCCCCAGTTTGCTTATGTAGCTCAATTTGATCCATGGGGTGTATGTCTTTGGCAAAGACCTCTAGATTAGTCTTGTAGTAATTTGCTGTGGTCTTTGGGTCTCGGATCTTGGGCTTCAGATGAGTGAATATCATCTTTTCTTCTTTGAGATCAAAGGCAGCCATTAATCTTTGCTTCTTGGCTGGGGTTGTGTTGAGGAACTGCTCATATAGCTGCACTCTTAGCAGCTCATTTTGTGCCTTGATCTCCTTGAAACCCTCTTTGACTGTGGCTGGCTTCTTGCCCTGCTGTCTGGAGGAAGATACCTCCACGGTGTGCTGCTGAGCCTGTTCTAGCTGAAATGAGCTAGTGGCAGTATGTTGGCTTATCAGTTTTTCCCTGCTGTGGCTTTCTGCCAGCTCTTCACTTATGTCTCCCTCGGCCTCAGGGTCTATTCTCGGCCTCTTGGCCTCTGGTTGCTGTGATGACCTTGTGGGAGGTGTGGTTTCTTCTCTGTCCCTCTTCTTCCCTCTCTCATCATTTAGAGGGGTCCGCAACACTGGGTTTTGCATTTGTTCAGTTTGCAGGGGAGGGGCCTGTCCTGTTTGCTAGTCTTTTGAGGCACTAGGCTGCCCTGTTTCTGTCTGCTGATGTTCATCCATTTTCTCCTTTCCTTTTGTGGTGGTTGTTGTTGCTGGAGCCTGCTGGATGTCCTGTGTTGTTGGGGCAGTAGAGGTGCCTTCTCCTGCTTGGACTGTTTGCTTGGAGACCTTTTGACAAGAGTCCAAGTCAAGAGTCTTTTCTAAGTCCTTTACATTTTGCTCCATTATTTCTTCCTGAGTCAATTCCTCTATTATTAATCCAGGCACCCATTCATCTTGATTAGCAAAATGTTGTGCTTGAGGGAGTGGGGCATGTTTATAGGCTAGTAGCCTATATTTAACCCTCCTTGCACTGGTGAAACTTTCAGGGTCATAAGGGACCCACCAGAAACTTCTCTTAAGTTTAAGTTGCTGCCCTAGTATTTGGTCAGCTTCTTGCCAACCATCTTTTTTGTTCATTGTAAATGGGCCTAAGTGATCTCTGAATTTCAGGTTGGCCTTCTTCTTAGCACTGTGAAAGTGTGTCAGGTCAGAGTTTATAATCTACCTATAATACTCCAGAGCAAATAGCCTCATGGGGACATACTTTGGGAGCCTGTAGGGGCAGAGCTCACAGCCATAAATTCTGATGACAGAGTGGTTTTGGTACAAGTACCAATCACCAATTTTGTAGCTTCTAGACAGCTGCAAAATCTTCTGCATATCCTTGGATAGTCTCATAGGAGGAGTCCTCTTTAAGAGGCAGATGACTGGATATACAAATTGATCAATGAACTCACAGTATGAGTAGGGGTAATTCTGGACTTGGTGGAAGACTGAAGACCAGAAAATCACAGACCTTCTCTCACCCTGTGAGTCTAGCTTCTTGATTGAGCATTGGAAGCTATCTGTCTGGTAGTACAAGAATAAGTTGTAGATGTATGAAGAATATTTGAATATTGCCTCCCTGTCTAGCCTTGTCAACTGATCATGTATCTTGATGGCAATGTACTTGGCATAGTTGTATTTCATAGCAGGGGGCTTCATGAGGCTGTATGCAGAGAGCATGACTAGCACAGTTATATCAACATGCTTGTTTGTGGTGAACCCCAGCACAGAGGTCAACATGTCTATCAATAGTTTGCCAACTTCATTGAAATATTCATATGAGAAAGGAGGTGGCCTAGAGGGCTGGCAGTCTGCCTTCATGAATTTCCTGGCTATGGCATCAATGTCTGAGTCAGAAAGTCTGGAGCCCACATCTAGCAAATAGTCCATGGAGAAGGGGTATAGTAACTGAGTCTTCTTGTAGTTGAGCATCTGGTTGATGGAGTCTGGAGTTATATAGAAGAGGATGCTCCCAGATGGAGACTTTACAACCCTGAGCTTTTGGTCATAGTTCTCTGCACACAGACAGATGATTTCTGGGAAAGTGTTGACAGAAGGCAGAAAGTAAGTGGGCAGATTAGACTGCCAGACCCCATACAGGTCACTGTTGTCCAAGTGACTGTTTCTCAATTGACAATATGTCTGCAAATTATTTCTTTCTGCCACAAAATCTGTGATGAGAGCATCATCGTCCACCAAAGGTATAGCCTCTAGCTCCCTGTTGGGTGGATTTATGGGCAAAACATCCAGAGCAGCTGAAGTTGCCATTGTCTTGGTCTTTGCTGGTGGTTTTACTGTGTTCCAAGCTTGGTGTGAGTTCTGAGGAATGGTCTACTGCTCTCTGTTTGCAGTGAGCAGTTTTGGTAGTTCAAGGGGGCTGTCACAGGCTTATTTAATCTGTGGGGCACTCTGTTTGAGGAAACAGAGTGTTTTTGAGCTGGTTAGCTGGTTACTTGCAAAGGAGTGCTTTAGCAGAGGTGAGGGAAATGTCAACTCATTTGTTTCTACCTGTAGCTTGGATCTTTCGCTGTTTTTTGTGAAAAACTAGGCAGGTTTTTACCGCGGGTCACAGGTTTCCCTGAAATTTCTTTTGTGCAGGGGTTACAGAGGTTTCTCTAGTAGTTTTCTGAGGTGAATTTGAGCAATGTGGGTTCTTAAATTAAGTTGTATTGAGCAGGAAATAGGATTTGTATGAAGAACAGGGGACAAGAGGATGTCTGCAGTAAAATACTTGTTTTAATGGCGTACGGGCATTTGCAGTGGTCGAACTAGTTGAATTGTGTGCGGTTGAGTCGACAATGGGGCGGCAGCAATTCTAGCGGATCACTTTTGCTTTTCGACTGTTGGAAATTGAATTTCGCCTTCAGCGGAGCTCCGGGTTGTTTTGCAGAAAATGATAAAAAATAACGGTTTTCACGCCTTTTTATGCATTTCGGGTGAATTGGCGCCTTTTTGTGATGACGTCATGCTGACGTCATCATGGGGCCTGGTACGGAAGAGGTGACGTGGCAGGTGACGTGGGCGCCCAGGGGGCATTGACACGGTGGCAGGGAGGACAGGGAAATGCGTGGGGCAGGGGTTACATGGAGGCACGGCAGCGGAAAAGTGGGGTGACGTCATGCTGACGAAGGCGTGACGTCAGCGTGAGGGGTAGGGCAGTAAGCAGTCTCCCCAGCAAGCCCTTAGGCGTTAAGCGGTTTGGAGGAGGGGCAGCGATCAACTCCCGCGCCTGACGCGTGGCGGGGGTACGACGGCAATACCGCCCATCCCCCGAATGCAAAAGGTCGGGCAGCTTTGTGGGCGGATCGACTGCCCACTGTTGGATGGCGGGGCGGGAGATCTGACGGCTGGCGGCAATCGGGATATGCTGGTGCTTTAAACAGTAGGGGACCCGCCCGCTTAATTTAATAATTGTTTAATAATGGGCGTGGGGGGTTTATAACCATAGGTTTTTGGGTTTTTTCAGGTTTATTTGACCGCGCTTTTTATCAAAGTTTATTATTTCAAACTTTATAAAGAAGGGTTTAGGGCAGAGAAAGGGGAAAGAGGGTTATTAAGGGCGGGGAAGGTGCTTTTGCCTTTTTTAACCATAGTTTTCTTGAATCCATATTTATTTAGGAGGGCTTAGGGCTAATACTAACCCTTGAGGGGTTAATATTTCCCAAGGAAGGGATTTATCTGCAGCACTGGGGGAAGGGGGAAATTAGGGAGCTGTAACATAGGTTAGTGATTAATATGGTTTGTGAGGTGAGTGAAGGGGTGAAACCAAGTTAAATGGAACTTGACTTAGGGTATTGAGGATAGATGAAAATGATACAACCATGATGTTTTTACACAAGACATGTGGCTTCTTTTCATGCTTGAACTCCATGGTTTTGACCAAGTGGTTTGTGATGTAAAGGAGTAGAATTGGAGACCTGAGCAGATCTCAAGGCCCCTGGGGATGTTAGTGAGAAATGACTTCTGGGGAAAAAATGGGGAAGTTAGTAATGCTTCCAGTGCTTGTCCTTCATTCTTTTTCTTTGATGCCCACACCCTGACTGGCATAAGTTTTTTGCACTTAATAGGCCAATTGGTGATGGCCTTCCATTTCTGCAACCTCATCTACCTACCCCCCTACTTTCCTAGCATTTTTTGTTTCTTCTTGGAGGGTGCATTTAGACTTGCAGACCCTTTATGTGCCTTTTCTTTTCCATCGGCTTTTTTTCCTTTGATGTCCTATCTAGTACTACCCTTATTTCTTCCAAGACCCCAGATTAAGCAGTTGGGAACCTTAGTTTCTCTGCCTAACTACTGATCTGCCAAGATTAAATAGTTTGGACAGATTTCTTTCTCTATTCTACAACCAAAATTGAAACATGGCATGATCCAGATTAGACTGTGGGATCATCCATCAAAACTTTAATAGGCATGAAGGCATGTACACACCTTGTCTTTCCTTCAAAATATGGGATCTTTGTATCAGCAAAGTAGAGCATATTTGGCATTAAAATTTTCCAATCATGAAATATGAAACCTATTGGTATAGGTATCCAACAGTGGCTCCACATGGGGATGGTTTTTCTTCTTTGAAAGACCAAGAATAGCAGGTCAGTATGCCTTGGCGCTTTGGCTACTCCTTTCAAAACTTGGAGCTTTTCATCCTTGAAACCTCAAAATTGCAGACTGTCATATTTATAAAACTTGCTGAAGCACAGTCTTCTCCTGCCTCTGCAAGATTCTTGAAATCAATTTATTCACATACTTAGAGAAAACACTATATATAGTAAATTATGTACAAGGGCGGCCATACTGCATTTATGGAAGGTAGTCAAAATAGTGTTTCA